>MU227621.1:330947-359221 GCA_018584345.1 Thuja plicata | reverse complement strand
GCTTGTCCTTAAAAATCCTTTGAGGATCCAAATTGTTCACATCCATGATCCCGAAGTTAAAATGTAAGAGCAGATGCATCAGGATGGAATAATGAAAGAACCTAGGTTCTTTTTCCTTGGGATCCTTTATCTTCTTCTGTGTTGCTACAAAACCCTCATGTATCTCATCAATGATGTATTATATGTAATCATAGCTGGTGCTAGAATGCACCTCTTGTAATTCCAGTACCATCATTAAAATCCCAATGTTAATCTTCTTATCTCCTCCATCTCTCCCTAACACTCTACATAGGGCATAGGCAATATATTTGATATAGAAATGTAGGTCCTTGAAGAAATAGGGTGCTGTACCGGGTATAGGAGTAAGATGGTTCCTAACCTCCTTATGCATGTGTTTCTACAATAATCCCCTAGCAATTCTAGGCTTTAACCTATATCTCTCTTCTTTCATAGTAAGATTAATTTTTGTGGACATGGTACTGTACAAGCCAAAAGCTTGCATAAACAAGTTTCTGTTCAGAATAAGTAGGGCAGTGACATCATTTTTCTTAATTGTCTTGGACAAGACATCATAGTGACTTGCAAGACCTAAGAACAAATCTACATCTATATAGACATCAGGGACAATTAACCTAGCCAGACCACAGGTCCAAGGGTTTGACACTAGAATGGCCTTATCAGAATTGTTATAGAAGCAGTTGAAAAGAGAAAAACCTGTTGATCCCAGAGTGTCAGCATCTCGGATATCGCAGTAATCATCAGTCAAAACATTTTCATTGGCCCTTTTGTTTTGTGTAGAACCTAGCAGCAATTTGAGGAATTCATCAGAATAATTCCTTTTCCCTTTAGTATCATTATCTATCTCGTCGCTCCTCCCGCTGGTAGAAGCTACACTAACTACTCTACTCATGTTTTCTTTGTTTCAATCCTCTTTTCTTTACCGATATTCAAGAAAATCTTCTCCCAAGACTCACTTCTCTTCTCTGTGCACTATTCCCAGCAATTCAACACTTAGTAATCAATTGAGTATCCTGCAACTTAACCAATTTATTCTCTCAATTCATAAGACTTAGCACTTCTTCGTTCTGTAACTCTGAATGCAAGATAAGTTAAAAATGAGCCTTCAATCAACTCCTTTATGGTAACTGTTTCAAGTACACGGCTCATCATTTGAAAAATCATCAATTATGTATTCAATTCAGCATGCTGTGAAATTGATTGAAAACTTAGCCGTAGTTCATGAGTGTGACAGGAAATCAAATTCATATATGTGTATCTTCAGAAAAACCTTATAAAATTTGAAAGAGATGACATGCCTCCTTATGATTGGCTCTCTATCAGACATCTCAGCTACCCTTTTTATATAGTAATCAATTTCCTAGATTGTCATTGGACGCCAAATCATTCATTGCTATCTTGTCATCAACTGCCACCATTTCTAAAATTTCATATTGAGCGACTACGCGACTGTGTATTATCTCCTTATCACTGACCCAACTTTATTACCCTCAATTCTTCTGGAGACAAAGCGACTGTGTTACTTTCTTTTCCTGGCTAACCATGGTTTATTTTTGGTTATTTATGGCGATCACGCGACTGAAGAAATCAATGTCACTGGATGAAATACTTAACTCATAGTTTATTCGGAGACTCCGCGACTGACAGTTACCTTTATCTTTTACAGTTATCTCCAAGTCGCTGAATGTTACTTCTTCTTTATGCTACCCCGTGACTAACCTTAGTCACCTAATCACTGAGTATAAATGTTAGTTTGACAAATCTTTTACAGACTACGCGACAAACATTTTCTTTTAGTTTTAATTTAGAGACTATGCGACTGACAGCTATCTCCTTGTCGCTGACCCTTTTACCTTTAAGCCTTTTTGATTAGAGACTTTGTGACCACCATTTGATCTATTCATCTTTGAATCAGATGGCTCCGCCAAGTCGCTGAATATTTCTTAATACCTTTATATTATTTGGAGACTACGCGATAACAAAGGACTTTATACTTAGTCTCCTGATCGCCAAATGACCTTTTTCCTTTGGGAGACTACGTGACAAACCTCTTAATCCTTTCACCTTTGGACACATGTCTCCTTCCATTGCTTGTCTCTGAATTGCTAAAAAAACTGACTCAGCATCCTGATCCAGTGACCACCCGACTACCTTATATTCCAAACTGTATGCAGTTAGTCGCAAAGTCTTGACATCTTTTACTTAACTGTCATCTCTTTTGGAGACTACGCAACTTGAACCTTATACTTATTAAATCACTGCAATACAATTCAGAGACCACATGACTGAAGCAATCACCAAGTCTCATAAAAATTCACTAACTGTTGGATCATTCACGCAACACCGCGACTCATCTGTGGGCCCTTTTACCAATTGCTGACATGTTTCTTTATTTGGAGACTTCGCGACTGAAGGGTTCTACCAAGTCTCGTAAAACAAAAGGAATATTCTATTTCTTTGAGAGACATCCCAACACAAGTCAATCACCAAGTCTCATAATAAAAAAGAATATGCTATTACGATCACGCGACACGACGACTATGGTTTAAAACACATGACTTAAGTTGTTTCAAAAAAAGGTAATGCCAAAATAGAAACATGATGGATATTTTAGGGTTTTTTCACATTTTGGCTTAAAATAAGACCTAGGGTTTGGAGGTTTTGCACTTTCACATGGATTTTGACCTGAAGACCTAAAAATTTCAATTGGGATATTACAAGGAACTGAGAGACTTTTGTCTTTAGGAAAGAAAAGAGCATGAGGATCACAAAATTTTGGGCAAACAGACCAGAACCAGGAATACAACCAACACTTTGGTCAGGAAATATTGCAGCTAAAGACAAATAATCTGCCAAAGGGTCTTGTAATGTTAGATAATGCATTTGACAGCCAAGACAGATTCACATCAGAGGTGAAAGATAAGAAGCCCGAGGAGTTTGAAGAGGTAAACCTTGGTATTGAAGAAACTCCAAAGAAGGTTTACATAGGTAAGAAACTATCACCTAAAATAAAAAAACTTATTAATACACCTATTAAGAAAATATAGACATGTTTTTGCATGGTCTTATGACGACCTTAAATCTTATAGACAAGATTTGTTTCAGCATGTGATTCCTTTGCAGGATAATGTCAAACCATTTAGATAGAAACACAGGCCTATTAACCCAACATTCGCCCCTAAGATGCAAGAGGAGCTAATGAAATTAATGGATGGAGGTATTATCAAACCAATCAGACATTCCTCTTGGTTTCTAACTTGGTGCCAATAAAAAAAAAGAATGGAGACATCAGGCTATGTGTAGATTTTAGAAACCTGAATATGGCATCTTCTAAGGACAACTATGGGTTGCCAAATATGGAAGCCATGTTACAACAGGTAACTAGCTGTGAGTTGATGTCCATGATGGATGGATTATCAGGCTATAACCAGGTGCTAGTTGATGAGAAGGAACAATTTAAAACCGCCTTTACTACACCTTGGGGAACTTATGTTTATATTAGGATGCCTTTTGGTCTTAAAAATGCTGGAGAAACATTCCAAAGAGAAATGGATGTTGCATTTGCTGATTACATAAACAAGTTTATGGTGGTTTACTAGGATGATCTTACTGCATATTCTAAAAAAGCTGAAGACCATTGCAAGCATTTGGAAAAGATATTTAATAAAGCTTTAGAATATGGGGTATCTTTGAATCCTAAAAAATGTGCATTTGGTGTAATAGAGGGTAAACTTCTGGGACGTATCTAAAGATGGTGTGAGGATTGACCCTGAAAGGGTTGCTGCTATTGACAAAATCCCAAAACCTAAGAATGTGAAAGGAATCCAATCTTTCTTCGGCCAGGTAAATTTACTAAGAAGGTTTGTTAAAAACTTTGCTGAAATCAATAGGCCTATATCTAAAATGTTGAAGAAGGGTGAAGATATTAACTGGAATGGTGAGCCTTTAGTTGCATTTCAAGAAATCAAGGAAGCAATAAAGAATGCTCATGTGTTGAAGACTCCTGATTATACTAAGCCAATGCATATCTTCTCATTTTCTTATTTCCACATGGTTGTTGTAGTTCTTTTGCAAAAGAATGAGGAGGGTTTTGAACAACCAAAAACCTTTTTCAGCAAATCTCTTCAAGAAATAGAGCTGAAATATGACATAAGTGAAAATCAGGCTTATGCATTGGTCAAGGTAGTCAAATCTTTCAGATGTTACCTGGTTGGAGCTACTGTTATTGCTTTTGTTCCTACAACAACAATAAAGGATATTTTTTCCAACAAGAAGTGTCTGGCAGGAGGTGCAGATGGATAAATAGGATTCAAGAGTTTAACATTGACATCCAGGTCACCAAATTGGTTAGAGGCCAAGGATTAGCAAAATTGATGACACAAGATAATCTAGATGCAAATCAGATAAATTTGATTGAAGAAGAGAACCGCCCATACATCTGTGATATAGACATTTGTGATAGGTATATTGATATCATTTATTATTTACAGCACATGATTTCTCCACCCCATATGATAGAAAATGAAAAAAACAACCTTGAAATTGCATGCTATCAGGTTTGTTATTATAGCTAGTGAGTTGTGGTGGAGAAATTTGGACGGTGTCTTGCTAAAATGTGTTGATAAAAAAAAATCAGTCAAAATTTTGACTGAGATGCATAATGGTGTGTGTGGAGGGCATTACATGTCCAAGACAACAACACATAAGGTGTTAAGGTCAAGCTTATGTTGGCCTACCTTATTTAATGATGCTCATGAAATGGTAACGAGGTGTGATGCTTGTCAGAGGTTCTCTGGTAAGCTAAAATTCTCAGGGAATATGCCCTTAAAACCAGTAGGAGTGCAGGCTCCTTTTCAGCAATGGGGTCTTGATTTTATTAGAGAGATAGTCAACAATTCTAGTGGTGGACATTCATACATACTGGTGGCAACACATTATCTCACCAAATGGGTAGAGGCTATTCCTACCTGGAAATCTACCGGCAAAGTTGTGAATGACTTCATTCTGAATAACATAATCACTAAGTTTGGTTGTCCTAAGAGAATTGTCACAGATAATGAAATGTGTTTTAGGTCTGAAGATTTTTATGACTTTTGTGACAAATATGCAATTACCAGGTCCACTTCCTCACCATACCATCCACGGGGAAATGGACAGGCTGATTCATCAAATAAAAGCTTACATAAGATTATTAAAAGAATCTTGGATGATAACAAAAAGGCTTGGGATTCCAAGTTGCCATTAGCAGTATGGGCTGATAGGGTGATAGTAAAGAAGCCAATAGGTGCTACACCTTTTGACATTGTCTATGGGATCCAAGCGAGGTTGCCTCAAAATAATTTAATGAACCTCTACAAATTTGTCCAAAAGTATGATGATGACATAGTTGATGATATGCAAGAGAGGATGGATGAGTTGGTGGGCTTGAATGAGCATAGAAGGGATGCTTCTACTAAAACTACTAGGTTGCAATCACAAATGAAATACCTATATGAAAAAAAGGAAGTGGAGAGAAAATTTGAAGTTAATGAGATGGTCCTTATGTGGAATGCTAGGATAGAAAAAAAGCGAAAACATGGAAAATTTGACCCCATTTTGCTAGGACCATATCTCATTAAATCCAGGTGGGGAGATGACTCTTACATTCTGAAGGAACTAGCTGGAGGTATTCTTGAATTGCCTGTTCATGGACAATTCTTGAAGAGGTACTTTTCTTAAAGTATATTTTTTTCCATGAGCAGTAGTTAGGTTCTGTACATTTTGTAATTTATGTGAATACCCCTATAAATTCTTGTACAGTGTCTATCTCCTGTCTATATATATGTTGTTAGCTTTGTGTGGTTTTCCAAGTGCTCTCTAAAGAAGTTGTCAAAGCTATGTCAATTTTGTGGTCTGCGTAACTTGAGATTCTAAATTCTTGCATAGACACAAGTTGTCTATCATCCAGAGAAAGAGCCACTATTGGCACTGCCTAATTTTATTAAGTCTTACCAGGATGTTTTCCCCTTGTGTTTGAATCTCCTTTAGATTCTCTAGGTTTGTCTCTGAAAAAATCCTTCATATTTATTCCCCTGGTTAAAAGCTTAGTCCATTTTGTGTGAGATGTCAAGAGCCCTAAGTACATTTTCAAAATATTTAAAAAGCCTTGGAAAAACCCTTGAACGTTATGTTTTGATGTTATCTTTTGTTGAGGGTCACGGCTTCATTAAGTCACTTAAGTTGTGGTCGTTGCGCTAGGTCTTATAAATTTATGTTATAATCTCGCGTATTAATCCCTTTTAATACGTCTTGTCTTATCCTAAGTTTGAAGTCTCTTATAATCCTTTGAAGATCAGATGGCTCGCGTGAGCACGTAGCTCTGACAAGAAACTATTGCGCAGCTGTGAGATGCATCTATGTGGAGATGGTGGGGCCAGCAGAAAGGGTTGCACTAAATAAAAATCTACGGTTCGCGCTCGCTCGTTGATCTAACAACCAAAGATTGCGAGGGTGCATGATCCTTACATGTGGACTCAGCCAGACATCAAGCATATGCGGTGGGACCTATGTTTGTCAGCAGAACCTGAATAATGTGGAGTAATACATGAAGAGTACATGTCACCTTTTCTGAGGCGGATGTTGAGCTGGAGGTACAACTAGACATGGCAACGAATAGGGTGTTTCCACGAAGACTTCTGAAGTGTCCTAAGTCAAAGGGACCTAGTTGCTAGTCACAAAGGATATTACTGAGGCATTGAAGATTTATGGCTCATGCTCACTTGCAAGTCTGATGCCTAGACTTTGTGAGGATGCGTGATCTTACCACGTGTATATTTTCGTGGATGAGTAACTTGAGTAAAGGAAAAAGCATGTGCTTTAAATCAATGGTCATATTTTAATTGGTGATTGAATCTCGACCATCTGTATTTATAGTAATGAAGGAATTGATGGGATGGCTCTCACTCTCTCAAAATAGGAAGATGAAAGGATTGCGATGATGTGCGATGGTGGTGTCTGGTTTGTCCAGCTTGTGAATGACGTAGAGAGAAATTCTAGCGTGTTGAGTTTGAGACTTCTGATTGGAGGAAAGTGGGCTCGGGGTGACAAGTGGGAAGTTAGCCAAAGTCAAAAAAGATGAGGATCATCCAACGTGCCAGGAATTTTAGATCAATGATCAGAATTTAAACTCGAAAAAACATGCTACAGATGAAACACTTTTAGTTGTAGTTTTGCCAGCGAAGTTCATCACATGAGTTGAGAATTTATGGTTAAAGAGAGGTACTTGGTGTAATAAAGGAATTGAAGCAATTGTAGCTTAAAGACTTAAAATCATAAATTTGTTCTAATCATTCTAATTTGAAGAAGTTGCAGAGTAGAGGATTCGCAGAGCAGGAGAAAATTGCAAAAAAGGGGATTTTCTGGAAAAGAGGAATTTGAGCAAAAAACAAGTAAGTAATTAATTCTGAGTTTGTTGTTCTGCATAAATTTAGGGTTTCTAGGATAATTGTGGAGTTAAAATTTTGTAAAACCCTAGATTTTAAATTACCATAAAGGGAGAGGATTGTATCAACCTGAGCGAAGAAAAGATATCAAAATGGCTCCGAAGAAGTATGTTAGCACGTTCAATTATGAAGATAGGAGACTTCAGGATAATTTCCTTGAGATGCTACCAGATTTGAAGGAGGGTAAAGAAGCAACTAATATGTGGAAAGCCCTAACAAGAGAGGTACACCCTGGGGTAAAAGATAGATTTGACAAAATTGTTGATACTCATATGCCATTGAACAGACTGCAAATTTTTAGATGGTGGTATGGGCAAGCTAATGCAGGGTGTCCATTCAGTAACATATGGAAATATGACTTAGGTAAACTAGTTATGCCTACAGTCTTCAAGGATGTAGACGGAATTTGGAAATAGTGGCCAGATATGATCAGATAACCTATGAAATCAGAGATATTGATGGGAACATGCTCCTAAAAATTGATGTTGAATCCATAAGAGAAGCTTTTGATCTGCACAGCCCTGAAGAAGTTACAGATAGAGTTGATTTGAAAATGTTTGAAGAAGCTTTTGATGATGTAGGGTTGGATATGCAAGGGAAATTATTGTTGCCATTTGTTAAAGAAGTTAATGGAGTAAGGCTTGCTATTGATTCCATAAGAACTAAATTGGCAAACTCTGAAAATTATAACACCACATTGGTAAATACACATACAACTTTGTACTAGGTGCTGGGGCTGCAGAATGTAAATAAATTTTCTAAAGCAACAATGTGGGTATGTTGGGGTTTGCAGAAAATAGGAGCAAAATTTATTTTAGATTACCCTACATATTTGGATAAGCACATAAATGAAGGTTTAGCAGCAATAAAGGCAAAAGAGTGCCATTTAGGTGGGATTCCCTTCTCATGCATTTGACTCTTTTCCATTGCGAGGATTATTTTTCACAAGCTATTGATTTAGAAATGGAGAGAGATGGTGTAAGGTTACCAGTTCAGCTGTGGACGACAGTTTTGTCATCAGATTGGGAAGGTGCTAACTTGGTGCCCTTTGAGAATGATTTTGCATACTTGCTGAGGAAGAGGTTGATTCATCAAGTTGAGAATTTTCCATTTTTGTTAAAATGTTTTCTTAGGCCTATGGATTATGATTTCAAACCACCAAAATGCCATAATTGGGGTGACATTTGTTTCTATAGAAATATAACTATGGTCAGAATATATGGATTCCCTAGAAGGCCTTTTGTGCTTCCAAGATATGTGCCTTTGAGGATTGGATTTCAGGAAGTTATGAGACAGATTGCAATGTTGCAGGAGACTGGTTTTCCAGCAAATAAGAAGAAGGGTACATTCTTCCTAGAATTAACAAATTTTCTTCATTTTACAGTAACAAAAGGGGGAAAGAATGAATTATTTCATTTGTTAAGGCCCTATAATTTTTTTGTTAGTTCAAAAAGACTAAATGATATTGAGGGTTTTTATCCAAGATTAATGAGGATGATAGCCAGACCTTCCAGAGACACCCATCAGTTTGATTTCCCTGAGGACATAATCAAAAATGATGAAGATATGAAATCTCAGTGGAACAAGAAGTCATATTGGCACACATATGATGATATGTTGAGATAAATTCATGAAACAGACCCAGCATATGAGCCCTTTCCAAATTGCAAGGATTGGGATAAAAGAATAAGAATTGTGCTAACAAATTTTGTTGAGGTGTATGACACTCTAAATGAGAATTTGGGATATGGTAAGAAAGTCAAACTTACCATTGTACAAGACAAAGAAGATCTTGACAAGTTGGTGCAAATTGAAGGAGTGATGAAGAAAGAAGATAAGGGTAAGAAAAGAAGCAGACAGGAATCCCTTGTCGCAGGCTTTAGTCAGCAAAAGGTACAAACAGAGAAAACTAGTATTTTAGTGTACCATAGGAAAAGATTGAAAAAGGATCTTGTTGATCCTAATATTTTTGAAATTCCACATGAAGGAGCATATACTGTAGATGATCTAGAAAGGAGATCTCCATCTCCTGATTCTCCTAGGCCACCTCCTATTTTTGATGAAGGAGATGTTTCACAAGTGCATGAGGTCAGGGAGATCACTAAGGATAAGGCAGTTGGGACTAGTGTTACGGTCAGATCAGAAAGAAGACTAGAGGAAAAATTAGTGGAAGTAGCCCCTGCAAAAGGAAAAATGTTTGCAGTAAAGGCAGGGCCAGTGCAAGAAGAGGGAACCTCCAGTGGAGCTTTGAACCTTCCTTATGGGAGTGATGAAGATGAAGAGGAGTATATTTATGTGCCTCCAGAGCTATTGGAAGGGAAAGATGTCCAAGCTCCCTTAGCCCCTATTTCTGACATCACAACCCTGGAGATAAAAGGAGTATTCCCAAGGGAATTAAGGGTTGAGTCATGTGATGCCAAAATAGATGATAGTGAATTCATCAAATCAGTGACTTTCAAACATTTGTTGTGGAAGCATTTTGAGAAGGAATCTATTGAATTAATGAGGAAGAAGAAAGAGGACAGACCCTTGGTTGATAATGATGATCTAATTAAAGAGATAGAGGGGGAGATGTTAACAATGTTTGATACATTGACCCCTGCAGAAGGAAGAGAAGTAATAAAGAAGGCAGGAATTTTGTTAACCCCTAACCTAAGAATTGTAGATGCTATTGCATTTCATTCCATTATGAGGGATATGAGGTTAAAGAGTCCAAACATTCCTGGTATTGAACACATCACAACTGGCACTTTTTATAGTAAAGACCTTGGAGCTTTGGCTACTTGGGATTTCTTTGTAGCAGGGCAGGAGGGTGAAACCAATTCAGGCACCAGAGGTAATGTTATTATATAGAGAGTTGTAGATGCCAAGATGTCATAAAAAGCCAAGGGTCTGCAGGAACAAGTTGCATATGTGCATGATGTTGCATTAAATAAAGAAAAGATCTATGAAAATCTCCAAGAGCAATTTAGGCATGTATATAGTGCTTATGAATAGAAAACCAAGGAGGCACTAGACCTTCAGGGAAAGGTAATTGCTTTAGAAAAGAAGGTTTCAAAATTAGAGGCAGTAAGGCCTAAAGAGACTAGTGAGAGCTCAAAAGGACAGAAAAGTCCTAGTGTACCATGGACTCTTGTACCATACACCCACTAGGAGCAAGTACCCCAAATTACAGATGTGAAAAGAAAGGTTGAAGAAGAATTGCTCAAAGAGGTAAAGGATTTGAAGGGACAATTGGATCAAGGTAGAAACAGATATGAAGATGCCAAAGAAACAATTGTTAGAACAACTATAATGACAATTTTTGAGAAGATAAATGCTAAGCTCTTTACACTCCATGATGTGTGTAAGATTTTATATTTAGCTATAAATAATATAGATAGTGATAGTAGGGTTGTTAAACCCACTTACCAAAAATGGGTAAGTCAAATGGATAAGCTAAAAAGTATAGAGTTATGTGCCAGAGTGGATCCTTGTGCTCCAACAAATGCAATGCCAACTGCAAAGTTGGTCAGATCATTGAGGGATTTCACAATTTTTCCTGAGCACATTGAAGCAAGATGGATTGAGCTTAAGGGTGACTTTGAAAATTATAAGGACACTATGGTCCCACCCTTGCTAAAGAATGATCAAAGTATCAAAGGATATACATAGTGGAGAAAGGAGACTATTGCAAGGGTTAATGCATTAATCAAGAATATATCAAAAGATGTCGACATGATACTCCTGCAAGAAAGTCTACTAAATTTGGTTAATTCTGATATCTTCTATGATAATTTTATCAAAGAGGTTAACAAAACAATAGTGAAGTATAATCCATATCGACAGAAGGTAGAACAAATAGCTCGGCATAAATGGCCAACTGATGAAGAACACCAAGAGTGGATTAAAAGACATGTCCCTGATGATGACAAGAATAGAAGAATATTCTAAAAGATATTTCATAAAGCAAATTTTCTCTTTCATCTCTCTTGAGCGAGCCAGAAAGTTGTTAGATCTGTAAAGTGTCATTATCATTTTGTTGTAACTGTATTTGCTCTTTCCTATTTTTGTGGATCAATGTTTTCTTACTTCTTAAGGCAAGATTGTAAAGGACACCTGTCAGTTTTGATGACCTGAAGCTTGTTGCAATTCACATCTATATAAGTGAATTTACAAGGCATCAATGGGGTCCAGGTTTTAATCTAAGAAAATAATTTTTTTCATTTGGGGTCGGTCCAAGTTGTATATGCATTTTTGTTTGAGATAATTAAGCATATTGTTAGAGTTGCGGGTTCTATGGAGTTTTTCTCTCTCATATGTGAACTTTGAGATGTATAATTTTCAAGGAGAATAATGCAAAGAGCATCGAAGCTTCTATTCACTACATTTCTTGTCTCTTTTGTGTTATGTTTGAATTCTCTGAGATTCAATAACAAGTTTTCTGAATCTTGGTTGTATTTCATTTTGAGATATATTTTTGTTTGTTACTTGCTGATAATCTAATGGATTATGTAAATGCTTGAAATGAATTAGAAGGATTCATAGGTGACTACTTAAATATTTTTATAAGTATGGGGTTTGTATGTGAAGATTGATATTCTTATCATAAGGTGGTAGGAGAGATCATTTTATTGAAGTTTATTTTTTGAGAAGAATTGCCCAATGAATATGGCATTGGTCAGATGTTAGATTTTTTAGTTCAAGGATTGTATGAAAACAAAATATTTATTGAATCATTCATATCATTTATATTGTGAGAAAAATAGTGTACCTAAGGCTTAATTCATAGATTATTGAGTTGATAAATTAGCTATTTGTCACCTTGCATATTGTTGTTGAAAATAGAAGAAGTAATAGGCAAATATCTGCTAAATTTGAGATTAAGATAGATGATGTTGTAAGAAAGTGAATCTCAAGAAGGTCAACCCGCCTGAATCCTACAGAGTTCAAAGTGCAGAAGTACCACAAAGTTCTTGTTAGTTGGTCCTTTCCCTTTGGATTATTATATTGTAATTGTTTGTAGCTAAAACCTAGGTAATCATCCATCAGAGAAGGTAGTTGAAATCCTGCCAAATCAGGAACCAACACAGTCTTTACTATAAGATGGGGAATTTGAAAGAATTGGTGACATATGGATTGGTTTCTCATTGGTGAGAAGGATAGAGATTGAATATTTGTTTATTGATCACCTGCTCAGTGAGAAAATCCTCATTTCTAATGTGTCTGGTACGGTATCAATTGATTTGGTAAAATATGTTGAGGATAAATTATTATAGAGTGGAGCTAATTGCAGAAGGTTAAAGAATTATATTGAGAAGAAGTATACCGATGCAAAGATAAGGTTACTTAGGTTGATCAACGAGTCCAAGGATTGTATAAAGGAGATCCCAGATATATACATGTATTATCTTTGGTGGCTTGTTGTTGTAGACAACTTTAGAGGCATAATTGAAGTTATTGAGATAGAATTGAATGAGTTGGGAAATACATATGACTACTTCAAGGACAAGGAAGGAAAACAAATTATAAGAGTTGGACAGTTACGAGGAGAAATGTTGTGCTTATAGAGGAAAAGAGAAGATCTAGTGAAAACATTTTGGTTGGTAAAGGACATGATTGAGGTTCGGTTGGAACATTATTTTGGTATTCTTTCTGAAGCAAAAGATTATGAGCAGGGAATTTAATCTCTAGACTAGATTTCATCTTTTGACATGATAGTCTATGTGCTTGTATGGGAGTTGTTGTTGCTAAGTGGAAGAAGGAGATTCCAATCTTAAAGAAAAGATATAAGAATGTTTTTACTGTTAAGTTTGTCGCATTTATTTGAATTTTTTGTATTGTAGTTTTGGCCCTTTTCCATTGTGGAAAAAGGGGGAGCGAAAGAGGAAGTCAAAAAAATTAATGGAGTATCTACTCAGGGGGAGCTTTAGTTTTTGGATGTTCTTCAAGTTTCCATTTTTTTTTTTTTTTCCATTAATGCCAAAGGGGGAGATTGTTAGACATATTGAGATGTTGCTAGAATTGTTTTCATTGATGTCAAAACCTTCATACTAAGTACTTGATGGTATCAGTTGGACAATTGTGATTATCGGTATGTTGTTAGTAAAGTATGAGTGGTTTCGGTTATATACAGAACAAGTTTAGTATGTACAATTTTGGTGCTTGGTGATGAGTATATTGTATTCTACATATGGATTACATCTTTTGGTATGCTTTTATACTTTTGGTGTTTGGAGTTGCATGGTGTTTTATGTTGGTAGATGTTGACTATTGTGCTTACAGTGTTGTTTTAGGTGTTTATGATATCTAGGCATTCTTGTAGTTCATCTGATGGTTTTGATATAAAAGGTATATTGTATTCTGGAGAGGTTCTATTTAGTTTCATCTATCAGTGGGTTCAGATATTCTATTGATCAAGACATGGTCTTGGTTGTGGCATTCTAATGGTTCCAAAATTTGCCTATGTTTCAATGAATGTAATGTGCTTTGTATAAATCTTAAGTGTGACCTATATTTAGGTCCCATGGTAACGTGTTGTAAAGATATCTTAAGTATGAGATAGATTCAAGATTGGTGGTAATGCATTGAATACAATTGTAATATCTTTTTGTATCGTAGCCGACACACTCTTTTGGTGTGGGTGACATGTGTATGCCTGAATACTTGTATAAATAAAGAAAATCATTTTGTATCTAAGGTATAAGGAGAGAGATAATAGATGTGTAAGATGGAGACAGATAATTGAAGGTAATATATTGAGAGTCTATTTTGGTATATTAGGTAGTGGTGTGAAAGAATTTGAATGATAAAAAAATAAGGCCTTATATACTGTGTTATAGAAGTTTGGTGTTTGTTGGCAAAGGTTCAGTATTAGATCTCTTTTTTCGGTGATCTATCTACTAGTAATTGGAACTGTTTCATGCATAGTCAAATGCAATTCTATCAATTCATATTTTATCAATAAACATCTTTTTTATTGTTAGTGAGCCTTTCTAATTTCTGGGTAGTGAACCTGACCGACAGTGAGCCAACCTATAATAAGAAAACCAATAGTGAGCCCTTGTTAAATCACCTTAACCAGTGTTCAATTCATGAGAATTATCTTCTCCATGGGTTTTTCCCAATTTAGGTTTCCACATAAATTCTGGTTTTCTTTGTGTTGTTGGTTTTGTGCTTTCATGTTTGTATCTATTATAACTTTTGAATTGTTTAAGTGCTTACCGGTTGAGTAAAAGTTTTAATAAGTGTTTATGAATAAATAATTCACCTCACTCTCAGTTATTCTTCTTTTTCATCAAGGGAAACCTATACTCAATAGTAATCTTATTGATAGCGTGAGAGTCTATACACATCCTCCATTCTCCATATTTCTTTAGTGTTAGAACTATTGGAATAACACACAGACTCAAAATATCTTGAATCAACCCCTTCTGCAAAACCTCTTGCACTTGTTTTTTCAACTCTTCACTCTTGTCTAGAGTCATTCTATGGGCTTCTTTATTTGGAAAATGATCTCCAGGAATCAATTCCATTTGATGACTAATGTTTCTTATTGGTGCAATCCATTAGGTACATTATCAAATACAATATCTTGAAACTCATCCAACAAATCTGCAACTTCTAAAAGTACATCTTTTACTTCCTCTTTATCAACTCTTGGAATTAAATAAAAACACACATGCTCATGCTTCATGACTTCTAGAAACTTCCTTCCATCAAATAAACATATTCTTTCATTACATACCTTTTCCTTTGTTTCCTTGAATAGCTTCAGCTTGTGTCGGACTCCATCCTTTGTCAAAGAATAGGTACTTTCATACCCATCATATACTTCATGACATTAAATTTATATGGTCTCCCTAGAAATAGATGAAAAACATCCATAGGCATAATATTACACAATACCTCATCATGATAGTTTCTAATTTTGGACTTTACCAAACATTGTTCATTGACCAAAGCCTTGTGATCCTTTTACAACCAAGCAATCTAGTAGGGATTCAAATGCTTCATTTTCTCTAACTTCAATATATTAATCATTTCCTCTAAAACAAGGTTGTTAGTACTACCACCATCTATAATGACATTGCATACTTTACCATTACACTTACATCTTGTGGGAAAATAATTCTTCCTTTTCTCAGGCTCCTCATCATTTAGCAAGGCTCTTTTGGTAACAAGGACCTCTCTTGTTTTAAAATCTTCATAATGTGAAGACTTAGCATCCTCATCTACATGTACAACTTGCGCATGGATCTTTTTTCTCCAATTTTTCTTCCCTTAATGTTGGGGACACTCATATGCTCTATATTTTTCTCTACATTGGAAACATGTTCCATGAAAACCTCCTCTTCCCAATCCTCGCCTTCTTCCTCTTCCTCTTTGATCTCCATTATTTTGATCATGAGGATGATAGGAATTAATTTTCCTCTGATTTTGGATTCTAATAGTCATCAATATTCTTCTGATCTTCATTTTGGCTTCCATAAGGTCGTCCACTTGGCTTTCCATCATGACCTATTCCATTTTTCTTTCTCTTAAACTTCTAGTTTAGTTTTTCTTCCACCTTCAAAGAAAATTGATATGCATCTTCAATGGTATAAATTCTTAATATTATCAATTCTTCTTGAATACTTGGCCTCAACCCATTTATGTAATGGTAAAACTTCTCCTTGTTGGCTTCAGAATGAACCGTTCTAATATGGACTCAATAGAACTCTTCTGTATAATCCTAGATAGATTTTCACACTTGCTTCAATGCTTTCATTTTCTTCAAAAAATCAAGCTCATAGTCAGTAGGAATAAATTATATCTTCAATATTTCCACCATGTTATCTCATCTTGTTATCTTCTCCTTCCCTCTTCTATTTATCCCAAACTGAACCTCTTTCCACCAAATTTTAGCATGACCTTTAAAAATCTAACCCTCTCAGGGTCTTCTACTTTTGCATACTCAAAAAACTCTTTCATATAATTGATCCAATCAATCAACTCTTCTAGATATATATTTATAGAAAATGTGGAAACTTCAATCTTTGGTCTCTTTCCAATCTTGGAAATGGAACTAAAAAACCTAGCCTCGTCGGGATATCTGGTCATTTCTTGTTCTTCTTCTTCAGATTCATCATCACTTCCATCTCTTTCCCTAATATCATATCTTCTACATAGATACTCTTGTAATGATTGCACTTGCCTCTAGAGTTCTCTAAAACCCTCTTTTTTCACACCCATAACTCTTCCACGATGGTTCCTTCATGGAGGCATTTCTGTACTTATCTCTCAGACCCACAACCATAGTCTTGGTGTAAATTACCTCACGTTCGACGATCTGTCTACACACTCATGAATGTTTTCTTTGATACCCCATGATGAAGGATACTCCCCTTATTAAACCAAACACACACATGATAATAGGGAAATAAACAACAAATTACAAGAATAGAACAGTGGAAAGAACATAAACACTTACTTTCTATTATCTTCAGTGAAATGACATTACAATATTTAGAAAAGTTACATGCTACAACCACATGGTCATTTTAATTACAATTATATGTAAGACAGAGCCACAATCTACCATTTTTGAACTAATTCCTAAAACCCCCTTTATCCTGATATAAGTAGCACAATTAACTGACTTATAATATTATAGGTGAAATTTTTCCATTTTTTGCACTCAGTCGTTCAATTTCCTGCCTTAAGTTGACTTGATTGTCTATTATAACCCTATTTTAGAAACCTCTCAAAGTGCTCTACAACCCAGGATCTTAAAGCACCATTTGAGAAAAGTTTGACTACCTTTCAGAGCCTCTAAGGCCTTCAAAACCGAGTTCAAAGTTTTTGTACCACCCCGTGAAAATAGAAACTTCAATATCTTTGAAACCAAACTTGATCTTGCCATGAAACTTTACCAATGGGCTTATATATCCAAAATGAACCTCCAAGGAAGTAATTGGGGCAATTTTTGCTAAACTAAAAATCTTAATAAAAATAGTAAACTTGCCGAAAATACTAACCCAGCCCAAATATAGCCCTTATTGAAAAAATAGACAATATTTTTGGGCGATGTAAGATTGCTCTTGCACCATGGATGCTCCTGCATCATCTTGAAGGATAGGAGAACAATGGAGTCAAGTTTTACATGAATGTAGAAGTATACCTTGGTTTTTTTTATGGTTTTTCATTCATGGAGAAGAGATTCATTTATTGTTGTTGAATTTAGTTTCTAGATCTAAAATAGTGGTTAGGCTAATTAGGTTTATAAATAGGTTTTGAAAATTCAGCATACAAACCTAGCACCATGTACAACCAATCAACTTGTCTTGATATATAGAAATTAAAATCATACTTATGATACTATTGAGCATATAAAACTTGAAGGGAAGAAATATATATACAAAATTAGCATTTTCCCCAAACTACAAGAGCAAAGACTAAGATTTAGAGAAATTTGAAGCATTCTCATATCTCCTATAAACCCATAACATTATCAGAAATATAGTCTGGTACTTAATGGTCTATAACTTTCATTACTAAATGAAACAAGTTATGTAACTTTATATTTTACACCTTCTGGTAATTGTGAGCACAACTTCCAATTTTCATAAGAATATCTTCAAGAGTTAGGAAATCAGAAGAAAATCCTTGATCCAGAGACACTAACACTAGCACAATATACTAAGTAGCAATAATATTTTAATCAAAACAATTTGATATTCAACTATCAAATTTAGATCATCACACATGAATATTGTTAGGTTAGAACATTTGATCAACAAAATATTTGACTTCCAACTATGAACATCTAATCAACAACCACTTTGACATCTAACCATGAACATTAGTCAGCCAAACATGGTTTATTCCATTTACAACACATACTTCTCCATGAATATCATAATGCATTGACACCTATGTCAACAAACAACTCCATAGGTTGTCATGAATGAAAACACTTATACTACTCAATAAAAATCTGCAACAATCCATGTCATTCATATGTCTTCACAATTATCTTCATATGTATTCAACAACCAACTTCATATGTCTACAACATCCATATCCATGTGATCAATATCTATATGTCATCAACAATCATTTCCATTTCATCAACATCCATGTCTTCAGAAATTATCTCCATTCAATTAGAATCCATATGTATGCAACAATCAACTTCATATGTCTTCAACAACCTTCCATCTTCATCTCCATCTTTATCTTTATCAGTCCAATAGGTTGACAATAATACAAAAACTCCATAAAGTTGACATCAATAAAAATACAACAACATATCATTGTTGAATATATCTGAATGTTGAGTAGGTGTGGGGGTGAATCAACAATAGAAATAGAAACAAAAAAATGAAACACAAAAGGACACCAAGATTTTTATGTGGAAAACCAAATGTGGGAAAAACCATGGTGATAATTATCTCACTATATGATAATTGATTACAAAATTTTTGGCTCTTGGAAAAGGAAGCTCACTACTCCTATTTAGACTTGCACGCTAAGACAACCTTATGACAAGATATGTAATAGACTTGTAAACATTGAAGATCACTTTTTAAGGGAAAGATGTAGTATATTTTGATTACAAGGTATTATAATTGTTGATCCAAAGAGGAGCACATTCTCTGAAATGCCTATTACAGTTCATTGTTTAAACATTTGAAACTGACTTCATTACTACTCATGTATCCCTGTAGACCTTCACATTTACACCAAAAACTATACAAAATCTCTCTCTTTGTGTGTGTGTGTGTGTGTGTGTGTGTACATCAAAGTTTGTTGGAGATATAGAGAAGCATATAAAGGTTTACGAGCTGAAATTGGAGCAAATAGCTCAATCATTTGATCCCTTGAATGCTTCTACATCTGACCTAGAAGCACAAGCAATCACCTTACTTGGAGAAGGAGAAGGAGAAGATTACAGGTAGAGTGGGAGAGATAAGAAGTTTTATTGCCCCCAAACTTCAAACTTTGTTCAGTGCAGTAAAGGAGGCACAAGATGCCTTAGTAGCATCAACCCTAGTCAACTTACAAGTGGCATAAGCTATACACAACCCCTCTCTCAATCTTGGTGTTCTTGTGTGCTGCAAGTTTTATTTCTTTTATTTACTTCTACACATATGTTGAATGGAATGAATGGATAATAGGTGGGTAAGTTTTCATATATGCCAATTCACCCCCTAGCACTCGGAAGTGTTTAACACATTATTCAAATAACTTCAATAGAGATAATTCTTGAGATTTTTTTTAACAAAAAACAATCTTATTTTGTATTTCTTCAAATAGAATTTGCATGTATTATAGAGATGGTTTCTTCACTTTTCAATTAGTTCTTATAATAAGATTTTCCTTTCCTTAAATAGAGAATGTTACAATTAATATCCTCATGGATATGTGACACTCTGTCATATTAGGATCGCATGATGAGCCAATTAGAATAGTTACATGACAAGACATGTCAAACCACATAGAGAAAGTTAAGGTTTATTGCAAGTCAATTATAAAGGATTAGTTAGAACTACAAAAACTCTAAAAGCCTGTGTGTGGGAAATCATAACAATGTAGAACTATGGGAGATATGTAATAATGAAGCCAAACTTTGTAAGATATTTTTACATTAACAAGGTCTCTAGATATAGTGAATGACATGGAGTATACCAAGAAATTTACTATAGAGTATGGCATAGGAATGCCATCAGTCAATTCTCTTCTCAAATCCTTCTTCTTTGATTGAAATATGATATATGGACATGATATCAGGTGATTTCAATGTCCAACTAGGTATTAATGACAATCTTTAATTAGTTTGCAAGAGGTAAGGGAAGATTTAGATGTTTTATAGAATTCTAATGTGCAGTTGAACATAAGGAGGGGATCCAAGAATTTGTTGTGGAAGTGAAGCCTGATGACCCTACAGATGGAAATCAAATCTTAACTATTTCACGTTTTATAGTTTTTTATTTATTTTGAAAATAAATTAAGAGAAAAATGTCTACAAATAAATGTTTGTGGAGTTTTTGCTTCCATTGATGAATGAGATGGAAGTGATATGTAGTTACATATCAAATCATTATAGATGAAGAAACAAAGGATATGTAAAGATGTATGGAGAAGGCATTTGCAATAATTTCAAGTGGAAGTGGATGGGGTTAAGGTAGTCAAGAAGTTAACTTCCAAGAGGAAAGAATGAGTGGAAAATACTTAGAAAGTTCTTGTGGGAAATTAATGTTGATGCATGAAAATGTGTGGAAGCTTATGTTGGAGGTGAACTTCACATGTCTCAATGCATATGAAAACCACACAAAGATGGAAATAGAGGATAACATTAGCATGACATCATGGTGATGTCATTATGAGAGAGGAGATTAGATGAAGAATGGTAACATCAACAAGCAACACTGATGTTAGAAGGAAGGGGTTGGCAAGAAAAACCATATAAAGAAGATTTTTAAAAAAAGGGCCAACTACCTAGATGGAGAAAGTATGAATGGAGGATGGTATTATACAAAAGAAGTTGTGGGAAAAGGGAGCTCCGAGCAGATGGGAAAAATACAGGTGCAACTACAGTTAGATGAAAAATATAATTTGTATAGAATATGGAATTCTATAAGGTGAAAAGGAAGGTATATAGATGCTAAATTAGAGATATGTGGATAAATGATATTGAAGTTAACACTAAAATGAAAACACAAAATGTCTAAGCGCGCTTCAAATCCCCACAAGCTAGAAAGGGTGATGTTGAAAATATGAATGAAAAAGTAAGTTTGAGAGAAATAATATTAAGTAAACCTTTAAAGTGGATGTGGAAAGACATTTGGTTTCACTTTGAATTCCAACAAATATGGTACGTAAAGGAAAATGGGTAAATAGGTGAAGGAGGGGCTTGTGGGGGTTCAATGCAAAAGTGAAGGTGGATTTTATATGGGAAAATACTCTATTGTGGGTCAAACTCCTACAATCTAAACATTAGCAAAAAATTTCAAAATAAAGCTTGGTGGAAAGCAAAGGTGAACTAGATGTGAGGATGGGAAAAAAATGCATCTAGCAAGAAGGGAAAATTTCACAAATTGCAAAAGCAAAAAGATGATGAACTAAAACCTTTAGAACTTAGGATTTTTTGAGACCTTTGTAAAATTCAACACATGAGTAGACATATAGAGGAAATTGGAAAAAATAATAAAATGACACTTAAGAAAATTAACAAATAGAGACCCATCCAAAGATTTCTCAAATTAATTGTATGTGATGGGTTGAATAAAGCCTCTGCACATAAAATTACTAGCACTCAACCAAAATGTGGCACAGTGAGATTGGATCCCAGTAAATATATTTAAACATCATCCTAGATCATTCAAACATACAAAATAATTCAAAATTAAAATTGAAACATTAAAAAGGAACTAGAATTTATATCAAATTCCTCTGAAACAAATGCATGTTAGAGAATGGGGTCTTTGATATTCACTTATGAACATCAAGTTGATCTAATAAATGGATGGTAAACCTTGTGATCTACAATCTCCCTGCAGTATTTATAAAAACTATTAATTCTTATACATCAATAGATATTGTAATTTTAAGCCATTAAAATTCTCCATGAGACAAGGGTGGTGGATGAATTAACTCCCTAGGGTAACCATTCTCTATGAGTTTCCCAGGTCGTCCAAATCTTCAACTTAAATGAAACAAATTCTACCCAGTACTGGACCCAACCTGAATTTGGGCATCCATTAAAACAAGCTCAGAGTGCAGTAGACTATCACGGGGAATGACAATGCATCCATCAACATTTGCAATACAGTCTGTAAGGCTGAATTCTGAATAAATAAAACACTCTGCCTTGGCTTACATACTCATCATACTATGCATTTTTTAGGACTAAAGAGGAAAAGAAGCAAAAGGGCCCATGTACTATTATGCCAGTACATATAATAATAAAGTCCCTTGTACATTCCTCAAAAAATAACAAAGAAAAACTGTGGATGAGTCTATCTATGGGTTTAACACAGATTTTTCCGAGTACCCATCAAATCTTTTGACCAGAGATTTAACCACAGACGCATTATCTCATGGTTTGCAAATTGCAGATATATTAAAAGCCTTCACGAAACTGAAAAAATCTGACAGTCAAAATCAGACTGTTCTGCAATTGTTTCAAACTTCCATGTCTCTTTATATAACTCCGTGCAATTCGGACTCACAGAAAGGTTTCTTGGAATAAGAGTATATAAAAATTTATCACTGCAAAAACTTTGGTACGTCATGAGCTGTCTAGAAAAGGCAATGCAATTGCATCAGCATGGCCTGATACTTTGCCTACTACAGCGAGACAAAAATCATAAATAGTGAAGTTGACATTATTAAAATTAGCACTTGCACCGAAAGAAGGTGCAAGGGATAAGCCGATAGGTCTTTAATGTGAAAGTGTAATTGAAGGTTTACATATTGAAAGAGAGTGTAATTAAGTGTCGTTCTACAAACAAGTGTCCTTGTAGAAGGAAGTCTTCTACAAAGAAGCATCCACTTTGGATGGAATAAAGTTACAGTATTGTCGTAATGTAGTTTTTTGTAGGTCCCACCATAAAAGCGTAGCATTGAAATGCATTGGAACACATTTAATAAATGTTGTTATCGTAACTATAAATATTCTTTGTTTCTTCTTCTTGGTCAGGTAGTTGTGAACCTATAGAAGTGACAAAGGTGTAAGTGGTAAGCAACAAAAACTTGGTTGAACTGAGTGAAAGGGAAAAGTTTGAACTGCAATACTAAAAAAGTGGGTGTGCAAGTAACTTAACATACCCAAATTTACTATAAGATCAATTTTAAGCGAGCTTCTTTCTTTCTAATACTTTTGTATGGATTCTTTTTCATTCCGCAATAGCGATTCAAAGAGAAGGGGGGCTCTATACAGAGGCCTTGTAGGACTTTGACTCTAGAGAATGTTGTAAAGGTGAGGCCTTGTTTTTTCAGTTTTACCTATATCAATTGTGGCTTTATAACAACCACATTAATCAATTTACTGTATCATTTAAAATGTAAATACATAAGAAAAGGTGATACTTGGAAAATAAATATAGAAAATTGATAAAGATACATGTTTTAGACAAAACCTGCAACCATACATATTGTACGAGCAAGAATACCACATTGCATATACTGTACATACCTAATCAATTATATAGATGGTGATGAAAATGATGATTTAAGTACTCTAAGCAGGGGCTCCTAGAATAGGGAATCAATTATGACAAAGAGATCATGTCTTGATCCAACTTATATTTGATGTCTTACAACAAGATTACTCATTTGGTATAGAAGCTTAAAGAGCAATTTAGCTATTTTGCTAATGTTGGGTTTGAGTAAATTAGAGTTTTTAGATCTTACCTGCACCAAATCTAGTAATTTGTACTTGTAACAACATATTAGACAAGTTTTAATACTTGAAGTTAGCTTTCAAACAACTATAATATTGAATATATTTAACTTATTTATTCTGTTTATTTTCAATTTTCTAGTGAAGATGGTTTTTTTGGAAACTGACAGAATTTTACTGATTGTTTGTGGTGATAAAAAAATATTTCCTTAGAGTAAGTCATGTTAAGTAATTTATTCTGAGACATGTACTTTAATAAATTAATAATTTAACTATCTACATATTAAATTAATAGAAACTTTTAGTAGTTATTAATATTATATGATATTGATAATTTAAAATTCTCGTAAGACATTTAAATTTCATTTATAAATTATATGTTTAAATTTTACACCATGTATAGTGAGTTATATGTTATCAAATTTGTAGCATCAAGTGTAGTTTTAATTTATTTTATGTTTAGTAAGTCTAGCGAATGTGATTTCATGTAGAAGCATCTCTGAGACTACACTTGCTTTCATTTTATTGTATATTCAATTAGTTTAACTTTATAATATTATAGAAATAACCCAAAGCATTTAAGGAAACTCTAGGTAATGAAGTACATAATATATTTCTATTAAGTTATACACTGTATAAATTATGTGTTATACCTTATAAATATATAAACAATATGAAATCTCTATTTTAAACCTTTGTGTTTATTCAAAGATATATTCATTAACTATTTAATTGTTTTATTCTACTTTTTGTATTATATAAATGATTTTTTCTCTTTTAAAGGTTATGATTATTTCAAAATCTTTATTTTTATATTTATTAAAAATTATATTGAGTTTATTTATAAGAAATGAGCTATTTAACATACATTATATTTTAGTATTAAATAAATCTTGAATATTCAAAAGAATTAGTATTTTAGACAAGATATTAACTAAAAGTCATAGATTATTAGACATGAATAAATTATAGGTAACAATATATTAGGAGTCTCTTTGATATATCTATTATGCTTTAACAAATATATATCTTTTACGCATTAATAAATATATATATCAAATTAAATGTTTTGAAAATCAACCTATTCTTTAATTATTATAAAATTAGTTATTCTATTTGTAAGGAAGTGATAGGTGTAGATAATTGAGTGATATGTGTGTGTGTTTGTACACACACAATCTAGGGAAGTGGTAGTTGCAAATAATAAGGTAGAAGTTAGTTTGTCAAATTTATTTGATTAATTGTAAATAAGGGAAGTTAGTTGAAGGGAAATGACTTCATCAAAATTAATCTACACAAATGAATCTCATTAAAAAACTACATAGTTGAGTCCTAATAGCAATATCTCATTTCACTTGACATGGAAAATATCTTACATAGCCTTTGTAGGTGGGGACAAGATATTTTTGGTAGTGGTAATTATTTTATTAATAAGTCAATTGAATAAAATTTAATTAAAAAAAATAAATTTAACTATAGTATATTTTCTAATAATTGATTTTCACTTAAATTAAATAATAAATTAGCATACCATTCACTTTATAACTTAGATTTAAATTTAAAATATTGATAAATTTATAATATTATAAAATTGAGAAAGTTTCTTTTGTATTGTTGAATACAAGTTTTTTAATTAAAAAAGATTGAATTAATTCTTTTGTTTATAATAATTTAATAATTTAAAAAAAATAATAGATATCTATAATATTATATTTTATTAAATTAGTTAATGAATATAAGGTTATATCGATAATTAAGTTAATTAGTCGAGAGTAAGGCTCTACACTCACATAATAGAGAAAATGGTGATTTCTAAACTTTAGTTTTTATATATTTAAGATCGAACTTTGTCATATTATAATATATTTGATTAAATTAGTTAATTTAAACTTATAATATAGAAATAAGGTTATATCTATAATTAAATTATTTTGTATAATTTAAATATCAAATATAGATTGAGAATAACTTATAAATTATAATTATATTAAGTTAAATATTTATTTTTATAATATAAAATTATATATTTAAGATTAATATATAATTAAATTATTTTAATTATAAATATATTACATTATAATATATTACCTGTATTTTAAAATACATAATTTAACAAATATATAAAATACGTTATATTAACTATATCAATAATTTATTAAATGTAAATATAAAATAAAAAATAAAAAAAATAGGTTAAATGTAAATATAAAATAAAAAAATAAAAATCGGGCCAACGTTGTCGTTCCTCTGTCAAAGTTTATTTTAACCCTATTTTTTATTTTTTGAGTGTACAGTATATACGGTAGTGTTGGACTAGGGTTGGACAGTCGAACGCATGGGCAAAACCTGCAATCCATTTTTAGCATGGAAAAACAAGCTGGAAAATCATGAAAACTGATCCGCAAACAGGCGTGAGACAAATCAAACCACAAAAACCGCTCCGCAAACAGCCGTGAGACAAATCCGGAGCGTGAGAAAATTTCGGCCATGCCGTACGCGAGCTTCCCCGCAGGGAAAGCCTATCGGCTTAAAATATATTTAAAGACAAGCATATACATGGGGATTGACCTTCTAATTAATAACTATAAAGAAACTAAAAAATGATAATTAGAAGTCCATTAATAAATACTTATATCATGTATCAATAGTAGTCTACTTAAACCTTCAATAATAGATATTTTTTAATGACTATTAGGACATTTTTTAACGACTACTAGGACATTAGTGCAAAAGTAGTGGCAAAAATTGAGGTGGTTGTAGTGGATGACTATTGGCGCATCTTTAAGTAGGTATTGGGCGACACTTTGAAATGACCACACTTTGATCCTTGTGCACATAACAAATCCCAAAGCACGTGTCATTGCTACCCAGAAGTTAGAACAATATATATAAGCAGTTAAGTTGTATATAAAGGCAACTAAAAAAATTGTCAAAATTCGGTTTATCATTTAGGCTCTGTGGGTGCGTGAAGTTAGTTATAATGGCTACTAGTACACTTCCCCTAGGTATGTGCATTTTGAAAAGATAAATGGTTTAATCTTTTAAGAACTTGGGTTCATTTTTTTATTTGTCAGGTGCAAGTGAACATCCAACATAAGCTCTTTTTCTAAGGGGGTCATGTCTCTCCATCAACAGTACCCATGTTTCATCTATATATGTTTTTCCATATTTAGTTTTACTTGATATGTTTTTGCACACATGCCCATATACTTGACATCTACTACATCTTCCATAAATGGGCATTCATTCACCGCCTTGATCGAACAACTCCTTAAGCCTTAGTCAATCCAATAAAAATATAATTAATTAATATGTAAACTAACCATTGAGATTCAAAAATTAAAATTCATTTGTTTGTGGATTCCCAACCATTTTATTCATGTTATGAGCAAACTTGGTACATAATTCATGTAATTGCTGTTGTTTAGTGATATTTGAAGACATTTATTTGGATATTACTTGATATTTTAACATCTTATATTCATCTAAAATTCTAGAGCATTTTTTAGAGGAACACTTCAATTTATGAATTAAAAAGAACAATATTTACTCTAAAATCTCCACAAAATTGCCTAGTGATCCAAAATATGCTATGATATTAGGTGTAGTCCTAACATGCTCCAATAAACATCTAACTAGTTCTCTAGATTAAAATTGTGTGCATAGAACAAAAATCCATAATCACGTGAACCTACATGCAAATTTGACATCTATATATGGAGATGATATAAAAAGATCCAGTTCTCTAAAACCTAACTACTTGCCTCTTGGAGCCTAAATTTGCAAAATAACTAGTGTTGATGAATACCTTTAAGGATTTTTCTAGGCACTTAGATATTCTCCTTTGGCCAAACTCTTAGGATCAAATTCAACAACATTGGACCGAGGATGAAAACCAACAAGAAACCATCCAAGATGTCTAATATATCATTAAGTGTAGATGGTGTAGGATGGTGAAATAATATTGGGGTTGTTGTTCCCTTTTCTTGCTGACATAAAAATACTCCTCAGAAGGTTCACTCTATTTATCCCTGACACTGATCAAGCATAGAGTAGAACAACAGTAACAAGGTCTTGAGACCTCCTACACTTTGAGCTCCACAAACTCGGGCGGGATTACCCTTGAAAACTTAGAATAATGAAATCACTAAATTATTCTAGCTTGCTATTGGTGGAATTACAGGGACTGATCACTATAACTTTTACTAAAACAGACCAAACTGAGAGTAAAGATTGATTTTAATAATGACAGTCATTTGATTGAACGAAAAATAGACCAGTGCTCAATCTTAGGGCATGGAGTAATCTATAAATGGTTTTAACCAGCATGATTGAGGACAACAACTTAAGGCAATTACAGGATCTGACACAAACATAGATATACCTTATATATCTACCTCAGTACATTT
>MU227621.1:314846-327118 GCA_018584345.1 Thuja plicata | reverse complement strand
CTCAATCATTTACACTTATAGCCATTAAGGACTGTGTCTTGTCAACTTGAAAGCCGAATTCCTGCACTTGAACTATCACAAAGATTTCATTCTGTCATTAATGCTGCGATCAACTTGCACTGTTTGAGCCTAGCTGGAAGAGAGAGTGTACACTTTTTTCCATCTCGCACTCGTCAGCCTGAAACTTGCCAGCACATTGCACTTTATTCACTTTTAGAAATACCCTTGCAAGTGAGCGACACATCCCTTTCATTCAGCCGGTCGTATACTCACCATCCATCCTCACTCAACTTTTCATCTTCTGCGAGTGAGCGATGACCTAGCTCTTGACTTCATCTTAAGTCTATCGCATACTCGCTGTCTTTCATGCTTTGGCTTTTGGGTTGATGCGAGTGAGTGATGCTTTCTTTTTAAACTCGTCGCACCCTCGCGAGTTGATCTCTGATGTCACCTGAATTTGGGCGACTGAGCGACAATGTTTCTTATCTTTCAGTTTTTTTATCATCGCACACTCGCTGGCCTTTTAGAATGCACTTTTTGATTTGGGCGACTGAGTGATGCTTTTCTCCTTTTTGCTCGTCGCATACCCACGAGCTGATTTCCTTTTGTCTTCATTGATCGACGACTGAGCAATGTCCTTCTTCTTTTTTCTCATCGCAGACTATCATGAATCTTGAAAAGCACTTGTGCGACTGAGCGATGGATCTTCACATTGACACTTCACCTCTTCGCCGCGCACTCGTACTGCAAAAAACAAGCACGTTAAAACATAAGCGAGTGAGCGACCTTCATGACATGAGCTTATCGCGCACTCGCTGACCTTGGACACTGACATAAAAATTTGATGCGGCTGTGCGACTGTTTTAATTCAAACAAGACTCGCTCGGTCGCAGAGCACGAGATAGACAGCAAAATCTTTCAGCGACTGCGCGATAAACATAATTTTAACTCGTCGCGGACTCGCTGACCTTTGAATTAACTTCAATAAGGTATCGCGACTGCGCGATTTACAATTTTAAAACATGAACCCGCTCACTCACACACAGACCAAAACTTGACATAAACAGCTCGCGACTGCGCGATTTTCTTTCAATAACAGCTCGTCGCCCACTCGCGTAACTTAAAGACTTTGAGTTAAACAGATCGCGATTGCGCGATGATCTTGACTGGCAACTCGTCGCCCACTCGCGTAACTTAGAGACACTTACAAAAAATCGACGCGACAAGGCGAGCAGACATAAAGTATGACTTAAAAAAGGGTTTTGACCTCTTTTACGTGGCAAAGCACAGGATTTGAAACCAAGAAAGCCCGGGAAAAGCAAAAGACCAAGAAATTCAAAAAAATTTCAACACAGTGCTAACAGGGGTGTGGTGCTTCTCAGGTGATAAACTGAATCAAAATTATAACTTGTGGTTGTCTTGGATCATATTAGGTTCCACCCTTTTATATAATGTCTAAGTATACAATTTGAAATGTTTCACACTCTAGCTGGCATTAAAAATAATTTGGAAGGGGCTAACTTCAACCAAATTAAAAATGTTAGGAGTCATTTTTGTGCTTATGGATCATGTTGAAGCAAGCGAATGGATGAACTTAAGACTAATACTATTCTCTAGGGATACATGTAGATGGAACTGAGTTAGGTTCAAGTAACTTATCAACTCATGCAAAAAACACTCCACTTGTGCACTAATAATTGCATAAATAATAAGTAAATCAAAATGAATCCAAAAATGAATGAAAAAGTGTAAGGTATGTAATTTACACCATTAAACAATGAAATATCTAATCTAAAATTAAAATTTATCATTACGATTCATGTTGATCCTAAGAGGCTCATGCCTAAATAAGGAGAGTCAAGAAGTTTCATATACATGAGACCAAGTAAACCTTGTGAAACAACCTCCGAGATTTTAGAAGCTTGCTCTTTGGTTTTTGAGGTTTAGAAAGGGGAAGAAGGCTTTCCTCAAAGTAGATGCTAGGCTAAGGGAGTGATGCGCCAATGCAAAGCTTTTGCAATACTTTAAAACCTCTTTGGAGATCTCTAACAACACCCTAAACTCTTTAGGATTGGGGATATATCACCTTCTTAAAAGTAGATATGATGTACCATAGACCCTTCATTGTCGAAAAGGAGAAAAAATACATGAAATGATCAAGAAATAAAGTATAATGTTTAGATACTAACCTTGGTAAGCACTTGCAGGGATCCGAATAAAGGAAAATATTTCCTTGGGGATGTGTGACTGTTTGAGAAGAAATACATGATCTAGGGGAACCCCTTTCAAATTGGATTATAACCAAGCACAAAGTGTGGTGTTTAGGTTCTAGACAAAAATAGTTCCTATAGAAGTATGATCAAAGTACACACATCCTAGATTTCATAGTAGTTAAATATTCTCGGGAATCAACTACAACTAGTACAATTAATCTTCTATTCTAATTACATGTTGGGGAGTAAGAGACATACATGATCTGCAACTTTCCATAATAAGTGCAAAACAAAGAGACCAACATAAGTAAATATGGCCTGTTATAAAGATTATCATTACAAAACACATTTCTAACAAGCAAAAGAAAGACTAAAACTACACAATCATGATACTTTATTAAGAGAAACCCACGCCAAGCCCATAAAACAAGTCTAACATTACAAATGTTATATAATGCATCTGTTGGTGTAATTAATTATTCACCTAATTACAATTTACTTAAGCTTACTTAGGATAATGCATACATATTAGTTTACATTTGAGACACTGAGGAGTTTGTTATTTGCACATGGTGTAGGAGAAATTATACTATAGGTGGTGGTATTTGTCATCACATTCCATTTTATGTGTTGTTTCCACCTTTAGTGCACTTATCTCTTTATCATCCTCCACAAGCTGCATATACTTCATTGAACAATGGGGGATGATCCACTTTTAGTGGACATGTGATTCCACCTAGTGTAGGTGATAAGTTATCTCCTACTTATCATGGTTTTCAATTGCCTTGCTTATATAAAAAATTATATTTTTTCATTGTGTCTATATTATGTAGTTTAGTTCAGTATTTTTGCATATTGATGAGAATACAATTTGTTCTTGTGCACATTTTGTCTCGTTCTTTTGTGCTATTCATTTCCCTCTAGATCTTAGGTTGTTTCTATTGACAAAATCTTACATGGTATCAGATTCATTGGATCACCATTGTGTAGCCTTTTTAGAGAGATTTTGTTACATTTGTGGAGGGCATATTCAATGATCTGAACAACAAAAATAATTTAGATCCTCCCATGTTAGATATGACCGCACCATTGCATCTAGGAGGCTATTTTGGTGAATTTTGACTATAAATTCATTTATATTAGGAATAAATTGTTCTTGGGGAATTTGTTTTTAGGCAGACCGTACTACCTACCTACCTACAATGATACGATTTTAAATTTCAAAAAACAATTATGTGTTTTAAAATCATTTTGCAGATATTTTATTGAAAAGTTTTTATTTGAAAAATAAAAAAGGTACTTTTAGGGGGTCCGCAAACCCCCACCACTATCCTTGTACATATTTTGCAGGGGCTAATACCATGTTGACAGTCTCCTCAAACCGTGTTGGCCTCTATACCTAGCGTGACGTAGCTCCCCACACGATAGACTATATCCGTGTGGTTTCCACTAGCATGCATTTAGAGATTCTCTGACACGAGTTCAGATTTCCTTATGAAGTTTTTGTGTGGTCCTAGTGATGCATCAATTTGGGCAGTAGACCATTATATCACAAGTATCACTCCTGCCAATATTCATACCCGTGATCTTCCAATGACTGGTCTTCAATTCTCCGGTGCCTCTTCTTCCTCTCTGGTTACCGTTAAAAATAGTAGCCACCAGACTATAGCGGTTCCTGATAAGATTATCTGATGGTCTTGAATACGTCTCTGAGCAGCTATTGTGTGTTTCTATATATAAAGGCCAAAAAGATTCAACTCCGAGTCCATGTGGGATTTATGTCCCTAATGCACCAAGTGTATCCATGTTGTGCACAAGGGGGACACATAGCCAAATTCAATCCCAACACACGATGCACAAAGAACTGAGAAATGAAAAATTCACAACATCTGCCATTTGGCAACATATCCCACATAGTAGCTCATCAATACACTTCATCATTGACACAACCACCACATCATCAATTCCTAGAATCCACACGAGCAAGGAGTTTTTTTGCGGTGATGGCCAAATGACTATCAAATTTAATCTTTTAAGTGCTGACATCATCACTACATCAACAATATTTTGAAAATTTTATGACCCCTCTCCATTGGCAATTTTGATTTTGTGGGTGAACTTTTAAACCCCATAACTTGGTCATTTTGAGTACTTTTTTTAGTACATTTTTTTAGTTTGGGGTAGAATCTCACGCTCTTCGCGTTAGTGCAAGTATTTTCTGATTTTGGTGGAAAAATTGTAGTTTTTGGTGACTCTACCTATCTAATCCTCAATTTTACAACTTCTTGGACTCTATTCAGGCTTATACAAACACATTTTCAGGTGGATTTTTTTTAAAAGTGCATAAAGTTTTATCTACTTCTCATTTTTTCTATCAGATAGTAGTCATTGTGACTGGGCACATCACTTCCAACATTTGCTCTATTTTTTCCTATTGTATTTGTTAGGATATTTGATGGATATTATGCATTGTTCATTAGAGTCTCCTATAGCCTAATTTTGGCAGTTCCAATTACTAAAATCAAAAGTCCACTTTCCCTTGCTTACAAGTTGCAATTATACACGCACCAAGTATAAAGTGCCAAAATCATCATTTTAGGGGGGCGGGGGGGGGGAGTTCTTTGATTGAGTAAATTTGGGGGTGTCTTGTGTGATCGTGCTTCTTTTTCTCTTGTGCTCTTTTAGTTTTCCATTATGGGTTCTCCTAAATTTCCTCTCTTAACTCCACATAATTATGTTGATGCATGGAGAAATTTAATGGAGAAAGGATTAACTTATTATATTGATGGAGCTATTGTTGCACCATCCAATCCTAAAACTAATCCTAATGCTCAATTAGATTAGCTCACTAAAAATACTATGGCTTTTGGAACTTTAAGGAAGTATGTATCAAAGGATCTCATCCTTCACATTGAAAAGTGTAAAACAATGAAATAATCTTGGGACACATTCATCCAATTGTATGGCCAAGTTGATGAAACTAGGGGCTATCAGCTTGATAATGATGTCACCATGTTGGATCCCAAGGATTTTAATACTATTCAGGACTATGTCACTAAAGAAAATGAGCTAAGAGAAAAGCTCAAGGATTGTGGAATTGACAAGAAGGATGCATTTTTTATCTACAATTTGTTGGGAAAGCTTTCATTAGAGTATGTATCATTTGTTTCTAGCTTGCAAAACCATCAATTGATAGTGGGTATTTCATTCACTATACCATCATTTGATGCCTTTACATAAATGTTGATGTTAGAGAAATCAAAATTGATGAGTATGGGGATTCTCAAGTCTTCAAAGTCACAAGCTTTGGTGGCTCTTCATGGGAATCAAGTTAATCAAGGAAAGGGTTCTCACAAGAAGAAGAAATAGGGAAAGCCAAAATAAGACAAAGCATAATCATCCTCTCCACATAAAGACAATTCTTCATCCTCTCCTACAGGGAAATCACATAAGAAGTAGAAATGTTCTTGCTCATATTGCAAGAAGTATGGATATGAAGAACACTATTATTATAAGAAGGATATTAATGAATTGAAGCATCTTCTTGCAAAGAATAGAATTGGTTTTTCTTCAAGAATTTTGACTATAGCTTTTTCACAACAAAAATAACTTGATAAGGAAATGAGTCACACATTTGGGATAGGTAAGAACAAAGGAAAATTTCTTTGTGCTACTACAGGTCATGATTCAGGGAGACAAATTTTAGATTCAAGGACTTCTCATCATATGGCATCTTCATAGTCTATGTTCTCTTCATTTGAGCCTTGTCACATGCCACCAAATTTTATGGGAAATTATGCATATATGAATGTGAATGGGAAAGGAATAATCGATATTGGGGATGACACCTTCAATGATGTATTGTGTGTACCTCACTTAACCAATACTGAGTTCTCTCTTTTTGAGAATCTCCCTAACATCAGTCACCATTGGTTCTCACTGCGTCTGCCTACTAATGTCTATCTAGTACTATGATCTCTTCACTTGAGCATCTCTCTTGCATCAGTCACTAGTCGTTCTCACTGCATCTGCCTACTGTTGCTGTACTATTGAGATTACTCACATCCATTACAGTTGGAGTTATGCTCAAACATTCTATCTATCAATACTCGGTCTTGATGATTCTATGCTTTAGTTTGTACATAGCTTTCAGTCACTTTCGTGACACTTTTGTTCTTTTGCGAACCCTCCTGACTTGACATTGATTCAGTGCCATACACCTAGGGGTAATCAAATCTAGTTTGTCCTCACAACATACATCAAGTCAGTCATCATTACTTGGGGGCATGGGTCCTCCATTTGATCACATCTTTGGTTTACAACCGCGTCATTAATCTTGTCACTTCTAACAGACAACTCGCTACTGACACAAACTGGTGTTTTTCAACACCACCATAAACAGTGTTTCTTAACACTATCTTTGACACATCTATGTTTTTCAACACACATTGGATATCTCAAACGTAAACATCTATCGATAACAATCAAACACAATGCACTCACAAGCACAACAGTGTTTTTCAAAACCTCTAAACATGAACATATTCAACAACTTTGAAACTGGCTGAGCTATGATTGAATATTTCTTTGTATGTTGTCTGTTCTCATGAATTTCATTGATATTTTCTTTGTCTACTACTTGTTGGTGTAGTCTCAATGATCTGGCAACGTCAAATAAATAGGGTGTATGTGATAAGAGCTCCTACACTAAGGTGGAACAGCCTCACATCCCTCGATCTTGTTTATTTGTATGCCATGGTGAGGTCGGTACTATCACCTTGACTGTCATTGCTCTATTTGTTATTTCTCTATTTGTTTACGCATGCTCGCACTCATGGTTATCTTGGCTTTGAATGCCTCGATACTGGTGTGCTCTTGCAACATTAACTGGAAACAATGTTCAGGTCATCTTGGCTTTTGTGCCCTGGTACGTTCATTTCCTACATTTTATCTGATGCAAGTCATATTCATATCCTTATGGTTGCATTGTGGTGCCAGTGAGGGTTGTATCAACTTCAATGTTCCAAAAAATGCTCAATGATGATGATTTTATGATGGGTCTCACAACCATGTCCTAGAACTAAACTTTCATATTACATCTAGCATAGGATTACATTTTCATTCTAGACTTGCATTGTGGCAGCAATTCAATGTTCTCTTCATTGCATTCTCCTGGGTTTACACATTGAGGGGTTCTTCTTCAACGATCTGGCTTCATCACTACTACACAAGTGTTCGATCCTCACTCTCTATATTCAGCTATCTACTCAATCCATTTTTGAGATCAAAATCGAAATCTGACACTCCTATATAGCTCAAAATTGCATTTTCAAATTTTTGGGACCGACGCGATTGGACGCTTGTGCAGTCAACTTTATAACATCGCTTTCTTGTTAGAATCATATATTATCATCATTTTCTCAAATCTTTGACTTTTTTCCTCAAAAGTCAACTCTAGTCAACCCTAGTCAAACTTGGTCAACTAGACCTCGAAATCACTCAAAATTGATTCTAGATCTTCCAAATTCTTCCGTAATCTATTATGAGTTTTTCTTGATCTCTGATTCAACATCTATCTGCAATTTTTCACTCTCCATCATCATTATGATGTGTCATCTTTCCATTTTGCTCCCGAGGGGGCAGGATGATTACATCATTAAATACATTTCTCAATCAAACTAATCTGATTATTCAAAAGTCCTCATTTCTAGGGGCATCTCATCACTTGGGGCATGTTCAATTTTTTGTACTTCATAGTTAAAACTGGATACTCCACAATCAATAAGGACATCTTCGTTCCTTACATCTTGTCATCTATTAAGTATCTAAGCAATCTAACTCAGATTCTTGAGGATCAAGCTCCATTCTGGAGATGGTTCTCAAAAAAACTATCTTTTGGGATAGGTATCGAGGCAATCTAACCCTGACTCCTGATAATCAAGCTCCGTTCTGGAGATGATTTTGAACCTCTATTTACTATCTTTTGAGACAGGTATCAGGGAAATCTAACCCTGACTCCTGAAGGTTAAGCCTCGTTCGGGGGATAGCCTTGTGAAAGATGTCAATCTAACCAATGTCTTGGCAATCTAACCTAGATATTGGGGGACTAAGCTTCATTCTGGAGATAGTCCTAAAATCTCTATTGATTATCTTGTTGGACAGGTATCGGGGCAATCTAACCCTGACTCCTGAAGGTTGAGCCTCATTCTGGGGATATCCTTGTGAAAGATATCAATCTATTTAGGTATCAAGGTAACCTAACCCAGATCCCTGAGGATCAAGCTTCGTTCTAGAGATGACCCTCAAAAACTCTATTTGACCGATGTCTTGACAACCTAACCTAGACTTCGGAGAGTCAAGCTCTGTTCTGGAGATGACTCTAGAATCTTTGCATCATCAATTTTTTAAATCTATTCTTCTATGCTTCAGGCATCAGACTATTCTTTGAATCAATGCACTGCTCGCACATCAATTCAGAGAGGGGCAAAATGTAACACCCAAAAATTAGCATCTTGCAACCTAACCAATTTTGTTGCACTTGTCACCCTTCTAGATCATCAAAGTCCTATTGTACTAGGCAATTTTGAATTTTAACTGACTCTACTCGACCTAAGTGTCAAATGTAGAAAATCCTAAATCTGCATTAATCATACATCATATTTAATTCCTAAATATCTATTTGGCTAAAAAACCCTTATGATCGAATTAATTTAATTAATAAAGTCCTAGCACTTTAATTAAATAAAACTCACCCTCTTTAGCTAAAACACATAAAAATAAATTAAATGATATTTAATTATTAAATAAATATCCTCATTTTTAATAATTGAATTTAATTATTTAGATAATTGAGAAAAAGCAATTATGAGGTCATATTCTATTTTATTAATTAAATATTGTCAACAAAATCTTCTCTCCTGTTCAGAATTGGAAACTTCTCTTTAACTATGCCTTAAAGAGAAAGAAAATAGATAAAATAAATAAAACAGTTAAAATCAAAGAAAGAAAACAGTTAAAGCAAAGGGAAAACAATTTATTGTTTTCTTTTAAAGAAAGTTTTCTAATCTGAACTGGCTTTTCTATCTGTGTTATTTCAAAAGAGGAAAGTTTCTATTATGAACAACCTCCGAGTCTATAAAAGAACTCCCATTTCTCATTCAAACCCCTTCCTGAATTTCTAGTCATATGCATTGTTAGAATACTGAATTTTTGCTACATTCTTAGTTCAGAATCTCATATAGAATAATCTCATTTTGTAATAGATTAATTTCAATTTCTAGAATAATTGCATTGAAATCATGTCATAGTTTTAATCTCATTTCTAGTTTAAATTGATCATTTAGATTAATCTTGCATGTTTCATTTCTAGATTAATCATTGCATTGCATTCATGGAAGCATAAATCCTTCATTCTAGATTGGTCTATGGTTGTGAGACTCTCGTTCTGAGAGCTATTTTGAAACCCCGTCTGGATAGAAGGCAACAAGTTGAATCATACAGAAAGGAAAGATGAATAATCTCATATTCATTCTTGTGTGTATCTGATGAATAAGGACTATGTTGAAGTGTATGGTTGATTAACAAGGCCAAATCTACCACATACAACCAATACTATTCTTCCATCTATCAAATCACTCATGGCGCAACAAGGAAGACTATGGAATTCACACCCAATTTAGTTTTCATTAAAGACTTAGAGAGTTGAATTATTAATTCTAGTGGGGTGGTGGATCATGCATATGGTTTATACTCCTTTGTAGACTCTTATTTTGATGATAGTGATTCTTCAGATAATGATCATAGTTCTAGTATGAATTAAGACATTAAGGAGAACTTTGGCTACTTGAACTTGGGTATTATCACATGTGATCAAGTTCTTGAGCCTTCCATTCCATCTCCTTCTATTAATATCACATCTATGATTTCTCCTGATGATGATTTTGTTAGAAACGCTGAGAGGAGGGGGGGGGAGGGGGGTGAATCAGTGTTTGTCTATTAATTACTTTTCAGCAACTTAAACATAAATCAAACATACATTGAATGAAGCTTAACATAACAACTCATAACACATGATATGATTACGAGGAAACCTTGGTCAGAGAAAAACCCCAGTGGGAATTAGTACCCACAAATATTGTACTAAGTATAATGAACTTGTGAAAGTTCCTTTGCCCTGTTAGAAGCAATCTTTACAATATGAGTAAAATGACCTGGTTAAGGGTTGGACCCTGTTAGGGGTCTTTTACAAAACCTTGTTAAAGGTATATGGCTCACTTCCCAATAAGATGAAGGCTACAACCTTCTGAAAGATGATATGCACTATATCAAAATGAACTGCTGTGATGACACTATTGTCTGATTAGTTCCTTGTATGTGTGGATGCTCTTACTCTTTCAAAGAGCTATACCATATACTAACTTTATAGTACTGTCCCTTTGTATCTTCCTCTTGCATAATAATCGACGCTTCTATCATATCTTTACATTACATACTTATATATTCAAATCTGAATAGGCACGACCCAAAACAACACACTAGTCGGCCCTAAAAAAAAATATACAACGCTTTCAAACAAGTTGTCTCAAGCGTGTTTACTACAATGTTAATTACATTATTACAATCATATAACCAAAGGCGCTTAGCCATTATATTATAAAATAACACACGCTGATCAAAACACTTAGTCGGCTTCCATGCTCTGTCTTCTGGACTATTGGTCTACTGATCTGCCTATAACTTTGTCATACTATAGTTCCATACTATGCATGTCTGGATGTAGCATGTACACATGTCATACAACTTATATCTAAATGCACATAAGCTGAATTGATCTCTCACATGTGCGTTGATGTGTTGATCGCTGAGTATCTCTGTCTGCTCTGTTCTCCTTACTTAGTCATTTTGTCTTTCATGACAGAAACTAAACATGACTTTGTTGCCATGGTGACAAAAAAAAATGAGTCATGCATCCTCAGGTAGTCAACTTGCTAACAATCTCCCCCTTTGTCATTTATGGCAACAAAGGAATGTGGTCAAGTTACTCAAAATGACTTAACACAAAAAGTGTCTGTATAACATCATATATACATATACTTCTCCGCATATACACATTCTATATTAGTCCCCCCTTTGACATTAATGACAAAGGTGTACAAAAACTTGTAAGTCTACTACATACTTACTCCATATACACTTCAGGGTACGCAATTTTAAGAGATTGGATCTCTTTCTGCCAAAATGCTTTCATAGCATCAACTGTTTGTAGATGCGCGCACAATGCATATGTCAGCTTCTCCATTTTTATCAGATCCATGCAGGGACCTTGATCATATGTCACAATAGTGGCATCAATCTATTTGATTTTCTCATTGAGGACTGCTAAGGATGACGCAAGTGCATTTCTTAACTGGGTTTGCATTACCCTTATCTTGCTGATTTCTAACTTTGCTTTCTCAATTTTATCTAACTGCCCTTGGTAAACATTGTTACATATGTTCATGTCTTGTATGGAAGTTTCAACTAATTTTCTTATGCTATCTATCATTAACTTTGCCTCTTCTACCTTTTTGGTGTGCTCAGAGGTGAGCTTTACTCTGTCCATACAGTTTTCTATGACTCTCTTTCCTTTATCTGCCAATTCCTTCAATATAGATTTCCCAATCTTTAAGGAGTTCAATTCTAAGCTAAAGTTCTTTACCAAATCATCCAGTCTCTCCTTCTTGTATTCATCTTCTGCAATCTTAGCAACAGAGTCTACTAAGCTTATAAAGTGTGATTTGAGGTTTGACAAAATGTTGTCCACATCTTCCACTTATTAGACTTTGGCTACTTTCTGATCAGCATGCACTAAGTCATTCAAAATGTTCACTGTTTCCAAAAAGTGAGGGCTCCTCATCACTTTTTTTTTCCTTTTCTTTTTCCATAGCAACAATGCTGATTTTGATTAGGTATTCTTCTCCCCATGCATCCAAACTTGCTGAATCAGGAGTTAACCTTGACAACAATGAGGTAGATGGTTGAGTGGATGGTGAGAATATAGTGTTCTGACTGGTATCCATG
>MU227621.1:300577-311501 GCA_018584345.1 Thuja plicata | reverse complement strand
TTTGCTTCTGTTAATTCAGATTCCAACTTCTTTTTTATGTTTTCCAATTCCAAAACTTTCATGTTTGCTTTTAAAAGTTCATCATCTAGTTGCTTGCTTTCTTTGATCTTTTCTTCAATAGCAATTTTGCTATCTGTGATCTATTCATCCAGATTTTCAACTTTATCTTTCAGAGACATATTCTCTTCATTGAGATTTTTGATCATTTTCCCTAAGTCACTTGTAGAACAATCTTTCAAATCTTTTCTTAATTTCTTGATAAGCATTTTTGAGCCATCAACTTTCAGTCTAAGTTCTTCATTTTCTTTTTTAGATCTATCAAGATCTTCAAGAGCTACTTCAAGATTCTTTTTCAAGTGTTTTTCTTTTGCTGAGTCCATGATATCCTCAAGTGGTTAAACTTATTTGCTGAGGACCAGAGCTCTGATACCAATTGTTAGAAACACTGAGAGGGTGGGGGGGTGAATCAGTGTTTGTCTATTAATTACTTTTCAACAACTTAAACATAAATCAAACATACATTGAATGAAGCTTAACATAAGAACTCATAACACATGATATGATTATGAGAAAACCTTGATCAGAGGAAAACTCTGGTTGGAATTAGTACCCACAAATATTGTACTAAGTATAATGAACTTGTGAGAGTTCCTTTGCCTTGTTAGAAGTATTCTTTACAATATGAGTACAATGACCTGGTTAAGGGTCAGACCCTGTTAGGAGTCTTTTACAAAACCCTATTAAAGGTATATGGCTCACTGCCCAATAAGATGAAGGCAAAAACCTTCTGAAAGATGATATGCACTATATCAAAATGAACTGTTGTGATGACACTATTGTCTGATCAGTTCCGTATATGTGTGAATGCTCTTACTCTCTCAAAGAGCTATATCATATACTGACTTCATAGTATTGTCCCTCTGTATCTTCCTCTTGCATAATAATCAACGCTTCTATCATATCTTTACATTACATACTTATATATTCAAATCCAAATAGGCGCGACCCAAAACAACACACTAGTCGGCCCTAAAACAAAATATACAATGCTTCCAAACAAGTCAGCTCAAGCGTGTTAACTACAATGTTAATTACATTATTAAAATCATATAACCAAAGGCGCTTAGCCATTATATTATAAAATAACACATGCTGATCAAAACACTTAGTCGGCTTCCATGCTCTGTCTTTTGGACTGCTGGTCTACTGATCTGCCTATAACTTTGTTGTACTGTAGTTCTGTACTATGCATGTCTGGATGTAGCATGGACACATGTCATACAACTTATATCTGAATGCGCATAAGCTGAATTGATCTCTCGCATGTGCGCTGATGTGTTGATCGTTGAGTATCTTTGTCTGCCCTATTTTCCTTACTTAATCATTTTGTCTTTCATGATAGAAACTAAGCATGACTTTGTTGCCATGATGAAAACACAAAATGAGTCATGCATCCTCAGGTAGTCAACTTGTCAATAGATTTTTTTGCTACAATTTTGGCTTCTTATGATTCAGTATAGTAAGATATACATTATCTTCCAGAGATAGTCACATGGGATGACTACTTGACAGACATTGCAGGTTTATTTGTGGATTCCTACATTTCAGATTTGGGATACATCATTGGTGATGTTCATCTTCTATTTAATATAGATGATCCTTCTCCATTTATTGTGAGGGACCACGTTGAACCTCTTTCTCATTCTCTACATGATCATCCTTCATAGTTTGACACGATTATTGATACATTGGACTACGATTGGGGAGACATCTCTTATACACCTTTTCATTTTTTTTTCTTCCTAAGGGGAGGAACATTGTTCAATGATCATGGAGAATCTCTTCTACATCCAATATGGATTTGTAAGACCAGAAAAAGGAATATTAGCATATCTAGGAGATCACAAACCCTAATCAATATGCTAACCTATCTAATCTATCATAAAAGCCATTCAAAAAAAGAGTTCACAAATATAAAGCATAAAAATACTAAGAACTCCCTTCAAATGTAACTCTCGTGTCCTCCTTTCTTCTCCACAATCAGATTTGATGTTGCTCTTTGACAAAAACACTATTGCACAAAGATACAAAAGCCAAGTTTGCAAGTGAGAATACTAGGAGAGAGTGATCTAACATTGAAAGAGTGAAATGCCTCTCAATTTATAGAAAATGAGAGTAAATTAGGTGAGGTTGCACAAAATATATGCACAAATGAAGATATTGGTTGGTAGGATGTTAGGAAGCATGATATGGGGGAGATCAAATAAGGAGATATTAAGGATATTCATGAAGAACCTTAATAGGGATGTGAATCCTCAATTAAGGGATATGGCAATTAGGTAAGATTAGGAATCATTAAATCAATTAATAATTCAATATTCTCAATATTTCTCACAAAATCAATAATTAGATCTATGAAATTATGAAAATCTCATAAATTAAAATTATCCAATTAATTAATAAAAATTAATTAATTGTTGAAGACTTAGGGAAAAGGGAATAAATAAAGTCTATTTATTTATTCAATTAGGACATAGGGATAAACTATGGGTTATTCATCCAAAGGGGGGAAATTAGTGAATTATTGATCGAATTCAAGGTGTTAATGTTGAATTGAAATGATTGAAAAGTGCCAATGAACTTTGATGGCATCATAGGATTGAAATAGGAATGGGGAAACATCGATGATCTTGGATAATGTTCCCAAAATAATAATGATCAGAAATAGTATTGACGATCATGGACAACACTATTGAATTGATATTGATAGATTGATAATAATAACACCGATGAACTTTGACAATGTTATCAAATAGCTTATTAAAGGAATATGAAGCATCGATGAAATTGGACAATGCTCCTAAAATGATGACAAGATTGATCGAATTGAAATAGGGCTTTGATTGGTTTGGAAATTGGGTTAATTAGGCATCGATGATCTTGGACAATGCCCCAGAATGGTTGGAATGAGTCCAAACAATTCTGAAAGTGATTAGGAATAGAATAGAATGGGTTTGAATTGATTTAGGAAGGTTTGGAATGGTTTAGGATCGAATAGGATTGGTTTAGGATTGAATAGGATTGGTTTAGGGTTGATTGGAATTGATTAGGAAAATGATCGATTCGATAAAGAGAATACAAATGTTAGTAAATAATTGAACAATTTTGCAATATTCAATCATCGACGAAAGACACAATGTTGTCATATAATAAAGATCATATGCACAACATAGAGGAATAATTAGGTTGAAAAACAACATTTCAATTGTGATGCTAAAAATCTTTAAATACGAAGACCAACAGGCTCAAACCATTTTTAGGTGTCTACATTTTGCCCCTCTTTGATACAATGTGATTATGAGCATTATGTTAAAGAATCCTGAAGAAAATAGCATTAAAACATGCCCCAGTAATAGTAGGATACATAGGTGCCCCCTCGAGAAATCATTCAAAAAATACAAATGATAGGTCAATTTGTCAATAATGATGAGACAGATCCACAACAACGATTAGATCAAAAATCAGAGGTCAAACACAAAATATATGAGGCATAGAGTGCAAAAAGCATCATGACCAACACAAAATGAAAGGGTTGCATGTGCATCTAGGAAACCAAGAGGCTATAAAAGGGCTTGCAAAGGGTTTTGGATCTCATTTTCACTCTCACATTCGGAAGAATTAAGCTCTGGAGCAAGGAGGATGGATCGAGTGCTAGTGGAGAATCATCACGGGGAATGAGTGCGTAGCTACCGATGACTGGTTGATGTGGGACTTGAGGTGAGTAAATCTAAGCCCCTCAGTGAATTCTAGGTTTGGATGCATTTCTAGGTGGTTTAGAGGTCAAAATAGGGTCAAACAGGACCCACAGGGGGTCCACATGTGCCACCTACTGCCGACCTATGTAGGTCACGTACCCACCTACGTAGCAAGCGTAGGTGGGATGACCACTTATGCAGGTGGTTAACCAATCTGCGCAGGTGGTAAGCCAAACCACACAGATGGTTAGGAGAGTCTGCAAATGCTCAAAATTAGGTTTCGGGGGTCCTAATCCACCCTAAACTTCACTAAATAGGTCATAACCCTAGAACAAGGTCAAAATTAGGTCAAAGTTGGTCAAAATAGGTCCTAGGTTGGTCAGTAAGGAACATAAAGTATAAAAAGTTGACCAAAGTCGCATGGTGATCACAGGAGGAGCTTGTAGTTCCACAAACATGGGAGAGCAGACCAGCGTGTTTGGACATCCACCTTCGACTAAGCACTCATGAGAGATAGATCCTAGCCTTGCTAGGACTATATTACATTACTTACATGCCCAAGATTAGGGAAAATTGTTGTTTGATCACAGCACTGGCAGAGCGGTGGCACTCGGAGATGATCTCATTCGACTTACCAACTGGTGAGGCTACAGTGACATTGGAAGATGTATGGCGCATCCTCAGGATTCCCATCCATGGGGAGTTAGTAGAGTACGACCCCATGACATAGAGATTAGAATTGCATAGATTGTTTGACAACGATGATGATGATGATGACCTAGACATCCGGGACTACAAGATCCGGTGGGTGATGGTCGCGAGATAGCATGACAGGTTGATTGTAGTCATATGCGGGGTGATCATGTGTCTATTAGTGCCTAATAGACAAGGCCATGGATTACCTATCGGTTTAGGGAGGGTTCTTGAACATATGATCATGGAGGGGATAGTGTTTGCATGGGGTCCATGTATGTTAGCGATGACATACTATCAGCTCCATCAGTTGGCCTATAAGGGAGGATTGTCGATCAGCAGTGGGATCACACTACTATAGGTTTGGGCATACGAGAACATAGTTGTTTTCTGGCTCATTGCTCATAGGGTTGTATAGCCAAATATGCCATATGTTTACTATTATCAAGGGGTAGTTGCACAGGAGCCACTGGGATATACATTACATTTCCTTCATGAGATAGACTTGCTCAGAGATTTTACCTCGCGACCATACAGAGATTGCCCGAGATGGGATGATGATAGGGAGAAACTACCGTACTACTGACACAAGAGATACCTCATTGGGAGGTTCATCATGCATCATATGGTCATTGAGATTTAGCTACCAGAGAGGGTTCCCCAAAAATTTGGAGAGAGCTAGGGAGTACTGACTGGTACAACATTGTTCACTCGATCGAGGGCTGAGGTCAGGACATGGAGTGCAATGCTTCGGCCTCAGGTGGCATATGCGGAGTTCAAGAAGTTACAACCCAGACAGTGGGGAGTAGGTGTAGATATTGCACATGAAGGGAGTATAGAGGAGTACAATAGATGTTTCATTGAGCACAGGCCTATTCCTCTGACAAATCCAGAGGTGGCACTACCGAGAGTACAAATTCCCAGGGATGAGAGAACTGAGGAGGAGGATGAGGATGAGCAGGGTGATGAGGAGGAGTTAGACAAGGATGGTGAGGATGATGAGGAGAGAGAGGAGGAGGATGATGATCTTGATAGGGATCTCGGTGATATGTTGATGTAGATGGATGAGTTCAGGGATGATCTGCTACTTGAGGATGACATACAGGGTCGAGATGACATGTTTGAGGATAAAAAATAGTGCATCACAAAGCTTATGAGACAAATAGATCAATTGAAACTTGAGAGAGACACTGATAGAGCTGCATGGGTTACAGAGTGAGATAGGTTGACAAAAAAGAGGGATGCATCTATGGCCAAAGCACAGAGGGCTGAGGAGGAGTCATGCCAGTTCATCAGTAGCATCAGAGATGTTGGTGTGCATGAGATTGTAGGGATGTTAGGGGATTCCTAGGAGGAGAAGAGATACTGGTGAGATTTGTATGAGAAAGACGTGCCATGAGATCAGTGGGCACCGAGTTACATAGCATATTCTAGAAGATCGCACTCCCGGAGGACACAGAGCAATGGGGGAGTGTTGGAACCGATTGGGCCACCGAGATCAGGACAGAGAGGGCATCAGACATGGGGAGCCTCATCTTCCAGACAGGACAGGGATAAAGAGGACTGAGAGAGCAGGGGTTGACAGGGGGTTCTCTCTAGCAGAGGGACAATTTTGATAGACATGTTATAGATTATGAGCCTGCGGGCCTCAGTGTATACAGACACCTTGATTTTTGTACTCTGATACTTTTTTGAGACATATATATGATATGTAGCTACTTTATGATGCACATGATGGATGCTTATGTATATTCTTTACTTTCTTGTTATATGATGATTCTTAAGTATTGCAATGCATGTCTTTTGTTACGCAATGATATATGTTATGGATACAAGCATTGTTTTTATCTTTTTTTTTTTTTGAAATGTATGAATGCAGACTGTAAATGTAGTTTTGGAATTTTTCTCATTTATGAATGAATTCAAAAATGCACATGTTTTTGTTATTTTTCCTGTTTATGAGTGCATGTATGCAGGATGCACCTATTTTTGATATACCAGAGTACTAGACCAAGGCGACTGCAAGGACTGACGGAAGAATTGTTAGAAAAAAGCAGAAATTAGACAAATAAATGTTAGTAAGATAGAAATATTTTGGCTTTCAAAAGTGCAATTGTGTTATAAGAGCTTATTTTGATATTGCAAAAGTGGATGTGGTGCATCGTGGCACAAGAGCCAGAGCGCAAAAGTCATCCTTTTTGCGTAAGAAAACACTATGCATATAGAGGATGATATTCTCCATCCCAAAGCATATAAAAAACATGCCCTAGAATTTCATGAGATCATAAAATAGGAAGAAGACAAATAAAAAATAACTGGTCATGAACCATCCCGACACTCTGATAAGTTCAGATAATATCATTGAGCAGCATAGGAACGTGATCAAAAAAGAAAATAATAAAAGATAAAATATTCATTGAAACAATGTGAGACAAAATCCATTCTAATCTTTGGTTACTTGCATTAAATGTTATTTGATTGATAGCTTAGATTGAAATTTGACTAAGTTGATAATTGATTGATAAATTGGACATATTGATTAGTAGTAAAGATCAAAAGATGGAACAGGTCCAACCAGATTGAATGTTGAGTCACAATGATCTAGATTGCATTTGGTGAGAACATGATTTTTTTAAGCACAGATTGATGCATCTGCCACTAATGTCTGCAAACATGATGTTCGATTCACAAAAAGAAGACAAGTATGTACAAGTTTATTGTAGATTTTTGCAATTTTTAGGATTTTTGAGATATTTGAATTTTTTGTTATGATCTTTTTTCAGGACTTCTTATGATTTTTAGGATTTTTTCAGCATCATATTTGATTTTTAGCAATTTTTTAAGGACATTATTTGATTTTTAGTAATTTTTTCAGCACATTATTTAATTTTTTGGAATTTTGAGCTGCTTATTTGGATTTTTAGGATTTTTCACATCATTAAGATATTTACAATTTGTTATCTCCAATCTGATAGTCAAGGAATCTCATGGATAAACCACATTCAAGATCTTTCCCCCAGTTTGAATTCAAATTCAAAGATGTTCAGTGCCAAGAATCTACCCCCAGACAGAAGAGAGAATATGTACAGAGGCCAAAGAGACAGATAGATTGGGTATACCAAGGGTAAGACAAAGAAGATCAACCAGTTACAGGCCAAAAAGGGGCACTAGGGTTGATGCAAAGTGAAAGATGTGATCAAGAAAGGCCATCAGGATACCAGGTGGAATCATGATAGACATTGGAGCAACAACTTACTATGTGTGGTGCCTGTATGCCAGGTTTTCACCACGGTACTTGCCCAAAGAGCCTATTTGCCAGGTTTTCACTTGTGGACAAGATTTTTCTCTTGATTTTTATTTTTGCATGCCAAGACGCCTATTTACCAGGATTTCAACAACGCAACCATTTTTTCTCTTTTCTCTTTTTTTTTTTTCTTTTTTCTCTTTTTTGATTTTTTTGCTATTTTTTCAAAAAATTTTGCAATGTTTTGTACTTTTTTCAGGATCATGCATAATACTTACAGAGGTGCATGATGTTTAGTGCTTCAGGAAAATGGTTCTCCCTTTGGTGTTGCAAGCTAATACACTCCAGACCCATATGCTGTTGTGACAATATAAGGGCCTTCCCAATTTGGTTCAAATTTCCCAGCCTTTTCTCTCTATGGATGGGTTTTGTAACTCATCTTTAGAACCAAGTCTCCAATCTCAAATTGGTGAGATCGAACTTTATTGTTGTAACTCCATTTGAGATGGTTTTGATAGGCTTGCAAGTGGACCAAGATGGTTTTGTTGGAGATTTACTTGTGACAGCTAGTTGATTGTATGTTTGTCATTGATGACAACATACAATATACAGTAGTGTTCTGTATGTACTTATCAGAATGATGTTATCAAGCCTTGTGCGGTTATATTCCTGTTGTAGACATTTTGTTTATATCTTTTTCATACATGTAGACTTAAATATGAAGTTTCAATTGTGTTGTATAATTCTGTTACCAACAGTTACAATTTCTGGAGTTTGTCTATACAGAGCTGACATATTGCATTGGTTCTTGAGTTGCACCTATCTTTGGGATATGCGTGTGTGTATTCAAGTTTAGTTATGATTTGAAGATAGTTATCTAAAGGTGCCAAACGTGTTTCAACAAGATTGCAATGTTAGAGTTAATTTGGTGAGGCCGACTTTGTGAAGTGTCGCGTCTATTCAGTTTATATCGCACGATTGTAATTATTCTTGCGTGATTAGTTAAGCTGAAAAATATGTTATGAAGATTTTCCTAATAGGTACCATGATCTCATACTTTGAGGAAGATACTTATAGTAGTTCATTTGTGAAATGTTAAGTGTGAATGAGAAGATAAGAGACATAAAAAGTACAGAGCAGAATATCAATTGTGTTTCATTCATCAAGGATCTATGTGAAGAAGAAGTGAAAGATTACAATACATTGGAATTGATAAAGATAGTAGTTCTACTCTATAGTTCATCATCAGATATAGTGCATATCTATTTTACAGAAGGTTGTAGCCTTCACCATTGAAGCAGTGAGCTTTTGGACAGTGAGTCCTCACCCTTAACAGGGTTATTTGTAAAAGACTCCTAACAGGGTCAGACCCTTAACCAGGTCACTATACTTATTGCATTGTAAAGAAAAAATCCTAAAAAGGTTGCAAGATCTTCTAAGAGGGATTATTATAAAAAATTATAGTTAATTGTGGGTGCTAATTCCCACCGAGGTTTTTACCATTTGGTTTCCCCATAACCAAATTGTGGTGTTGTCTATTGTGTTATCTGAATGTGCATTTACTTTATTGTATTTTGGAGTTAATAAAAGAAAAGAATTGAATTATCTGATAACTGATTCACCGCCCCCCTCTTAGTTATCCTTTGGGACTATTCTAACAATTGGTATCAGAGCCAAGTGCCTTGAAGACAAAGCCTAACAGCTTAAGGTAGATCAGATGACATACTTCAGAAAAGAGAGTCTTAAGTTCGATGGAGAGAATTATTTGGATTGGAAGAACAAAATGATAACACATCTATAGTGTGTTGGTTTTGACATCTTTGAGATTGCCACACAAGAAGTTGTTATTCCCTCTCTAAAAGACCTCTCAAGAGATGATGCTAATAGTGAACAAAAGGATACATTCACATCTAGTACAATTGCCAAAGAAGCCCTTATAGGTACACTATCTGATAGTGAATTCTCTGAGATCAAGAAAGTAGACAAGGCATACACAATATGGAAGTATTTAGAAGACATGTTTGAAGGAGATATCCAAGAAAAGAATGCACACAGGAAGACATGGAAAAATAAATACAACAATCTTGATATGTTACCTGAAGAGAACATCAGAGCCTACAATGAGAGGATAAATGAAGAAGTTTCTGGAATCATAAACAATGGTGGAGAAATATCAGAAGAAGACATAATGGACAAGTTGATGACTACTTTAACAACAGACTATGAGAGGAAGATCAATATTTTAGATGAAAACATGCAATTTTCACAAGACTTCAAGAGAGAGACTTTGATCAGTAAAATCTCTCCATTTGAGATATCAAGATTCAAGACTGAACCCAAAAGTGAAACAGCCTTCAAGGCCTTAGTTCATGGTAAGAAACCTTTACAATAATGAGAAAGAAGAAGTTGATGAAGAACTAGAAGAAATCATTGCTATGATTGCTAAGAAGGAAAGAAAAGGCAAAGGAAAGTATGAAGGATATTTTCCATTCAAATGTTTTTCATGCAACAAGATCGGCCACTTTGCATCCAAGTGTCCTACAAGAGTAAAGAAATTCAGATCTGAATATAAACCAAAATATAGAAGGGAATGCTATCATGATGAAGAAGGTGGAACTGATGAAGACTCAGGAGAAGATGAAATTGGATTCGTTGCCCTTAAAGACATGGAAAAATTGCATGATGAAATGGACATTGAAGATGAAAAGGAAGCACAGGAGTTAGCCCTAATTTCCAAAGCAGACATCATAACTTATTGGATCATTAACATCGAATGCTCTCACCACATGACAGGTGATAAAGATATATTTGTTCATTTAGACAGGTACAAAGGTGGTATGGTTAGATTTGGAGATAACACTCCCAAACGTATCATAGGAAAAGGATCTATCAACCTAGATGGAAAGAATAAGACAGATGATGTTCTATATGTTGATGGATTACATCACAATTTACTAAGTGCTGGATAGCTACTCAATAAAGGTTATCATTTGGAATTCAAAGACAATACATGAATCATTAGCAACAAAGAAGGAGACATGATTGCATCAAGCTCAAAAACAAAAGGTAATGTTTTTCAGCTCAATTCAGATGTAAGTTGTTTTATTGCAAAAGTGGATGACAGTTGGTTATGGCACAAGAGACTCTGTCATATCAATTTTGATAATATAGTAAAGATAAGAAATGTCAAGGCAGTTAGAGACCTTCCAAGTATTGCAAGACCAGTTGACAC
>MU227621.1:285229-295841 GCA_018584345.1 Thuja plicata | reverse complement strand
CTTTATGGATCTTGGGTGTAAGAGAAATTCATGTGATTCTTCTAGAGTGGCTACCTCCCGAGAGCTTTAGCAGAGCCAGTGAGAGTGGATGCCTAACCGGTAACAGGCTAAAGCCAAGCCCTTCCAAACTGATATACAAAAAATGCTATTGTGATTAATGTCACAATAGACAGGTGTGAATTTGTTTTGGCAACCAAAATCTCCTCCAGTACCCTAGTGGTGTGTTAAATTCCCAACTTTGTTAAGGTGAAAGCCTTGCTTTGAACGGATTGGGAGAGCCCCCTTTATTGGGAAAATGACTTGATCACAACCACTTGAACAGATGTCCTTACTACAAACTATTGTTCTAGTTTCCAAAAACCCTCTATCTATTGGTGCGGAAGGTTAGAGACTGACTAACATGCCCCACATTCTTATGAATTTTAGTAGAGATAACAACCCTTTGGGAAGCAATTCCTTTGGGGTCCGAAGCTTGGTATGCCTGAGAAGTGAGTGCATATGTAAGGAGGAGCCCGTGCTTCCAAGCTTCTAAGTTATCCACTAAGAGTAAGCATAGCTAAACTTTAGTTCAAGTGGGATTCAATAGCTATTGTCCTGGCTATCCTAGGATTGTGGTGTTCTTATTTTGGTACTACAAACATTCTGCTTAATGTGTTTTGCGTGGGTGTATCATTTGAACAATCGAAACTATCGTCAAAACACATAAACTGTCAATCTTGAACATGTCCAAAACAATCTGTAACTTGAACTATCTGTCAGAAAACAACATGATTTCATCTTGGGAAATGCAAACTGGTCTTAATAGTCTGATTCTATAAACATCTTTTTTTTTAACATTTGCATAGTTTCACGCAAAATTTCTAAATCTTTGCATCATTTGGTGAGAATCTTCACGTGATACGTAGTATATTGTCGCATGATATTTGGCAATAGTGCCATCACTCTGTCAATTTTTATTCTATCAACTAGTGTCATTCTTTGCGCGAAGCAAGCATTTCTTCACGCGGCTCGGTGAGAAACTTTGCGCGACAGAGCATTTCATCGCATGAAATTGCAGTCTTTTGTCCAAAACAGTGAGCTAAAATCTGCCAGTCAATTGTACTTCTATCAAATCTGGTCTCTAATATGGGTCTATTTTTCTACCATCTATCTTCACATAGTCTGAAACTTAGTTTCTTGGGTTGAGAACTACGTGATTCTTTCTTAAACTAGTCTTGTCTCATGTCTTTTTGATTTATTTCATCCGTGTTGTCATGCCTTGTGTCACAATAGTCATCTCTTGGCTTGTTTTAGCCTCATCTTAGACGATTTTCACCAAGGATACTTCACCTTTTGGCATGTTCTGTGCAATCTTTGAGATAGTTTCAAGTTTGGTCCTATTTCACATTCCTTGTTCAAAACTTTTTCTATGACTGTCACAACTTGAAGTGGAAAAACATTTCCTTCAATCAATCAAGACAAATCTATACTTTCCACACCATTACCGGCTACATCTAGTGAGGAATCATCTCGATCTCCTTCCCTAGTACGATGACCTTACAATAAATGGTCATTTCTTGTGGATCTTAGTAGGGTTTGAAATCCTTTTTTTGAAGAAGACCCAAATTGAGAGAACACTCAATCTTTTCATACCAAGTCTTTACACCTTGAATCCTTGCATTTTGGCAAGATGGTAGATCATAATCAATCAGGTGGTGAGATTAGCAGAACTGACCTCTTTAAAACTTGGGGTAAGTCCAAATCTCAAGACCCCCCTAACGATGTAGAAGTAGAAATCACTCAAGAAGACATTGCACAAGCTCATGCTAACAAAGAATTCTGTAAAATGATGGGAATTCTACTATCTGAGGAAAAAGAAAAATACATTCTTGAACTAGCCAATCAAGGGGCTAAGTTACCTTCCAATTATGCTTTAGAAACACTCGTTGAGAAAGAGGAAGAAACTAAAAATTCTTGCTTGCGCAAAGAAATGCAAACTATGCGAGAGCAACTCTCTGAACTGTTGAAAGAGAAAGACAAACCTGTCACACAATTCATGTTGGAAAGCATCTGTCCTTTCCCATTTGATAAATATCTTCACATGCCTCCTTTTTCCAAGGGAGTTGAACTTCCTAAATATGACAAATAATTGGGTACATCTGACCCTTAAGACCATTTGAGAGAATTTGGTGCTCTCTCCATGGAATTCATGCATGACACAACCTATGTTATGCATCTTTTCCTACATAGTTTGGGAGGATCAGCTATGGAATGGTTCTCTAGACTACCAACTGGCATCAAGACCTTTGACAAAATTGCCAATTTATTTCTACAACATTATTCTCACAACATCCAACATTTAGTTCATATTCGAGATCTTTGCAACTTGAAACAAAATAATGGGGAATCCTTCTTGGCATTTCTCCAAATATGGAGACAACTCTATACACGATATTCTCGCAAGATACCTGAATATGAAAAGTTGGACATCTTTCTCGATAATATTCTCCCCAACTTTGGGTATCAAGTATAGCTACAAGGTCCTCTAACATTTGATGATATGATCAAACAAGTTGTAAGAATTGAGACATTTATGATCAAGAAAGGAGAATTGACCTTACACAAGGAAAATAAACAAGGGTCTTCTTCCTCAAGAAAAGATAAATCCAAATTTCCCAACAAGAACCAAAATGTTGTGAATGATGGTGTTGTAGACAATGTGATTGCTAAGCCCTCCAAGGCTGCCTTTTATCTCACTACTACGATGCAAGTGGCCAAAGCCACTGAACAAGCTGCGGCAGAATCCAAACCGAGTACTTCATGATTTTCTAGACCTAAACCTTGGGCTCCTAGGCCCAAGTGTGAATTAACTTCTTTAGGAGAACCTCATGAAGCGGTTTACAAAACCCTTTTCAAAATCAGTTACTTACTCCATTGGCAAATCCATGACCTTATGATCCGCAACCAAGGCCCTCTTGGTGGAATGAATCCGCTTATTGTGATTTTCACCAAAAAAAAGGTCATAAAATACCTACTTGTCTTAAGTTGCGACATACAATCTAGGATCTCATCGATAGTGAGGTTATTGCCATGCGAAGTCACAACAAAAACTCTGATCACCAAGCTTTCAAAGATCCATTTCCTCCTCATGGGAAAGGTGAATCATCTAAAGGCAAAAATATTGATGCTCAGGTCAATTATACTTACACCAATAATGACAATGCCATTAATATGGTTGAGCCTGTTGACACTGAATACTGTAATGTCCTCATTCTTAAGGGAAAGGAAGATACTTCTAAGTCTAAAACATCTTTCATTTTGTGAGGGTCTACTCCTCAGTCTTCTGAACAAGGACATTCTCAAGTGAGTGCTAATATTGTTACTCGATCTCACGCTAAAGTCATTCTTAAAGGCCCTGAGCCTTCTATATCTACATCAACTCAACCTTTAGACAAAGCTAAGGTTGACTTTGCTACTAAGAATCCCAAAGTGGGTTCCTCATCTAATGCTACAAATTATAGAATTCTTGATCAATTGCAACATACTAATGCTCAGATAACTATTTTTGAGCTCCTAAAAATCTCCCCTGCTCACAGGGAAATCTTGGACAAAGACTTCACTGAGGCAAATGTCCCAAAAGATCTTGATCTCGACCAGTTTCAATCTATGGTAGGTCACTTGATCTCCTCACATTATTTGTCTTTCTCTGAGGAAGATGACCATTCTTTGAGTCACCCGCATAATAATCCTCTGCAGATTGAAGTCATGATAGGTCCAAAGCGTGTTCGCCATATTCTCATAGATAACGGCGCTGGCCTAAATATTTTCTCTGCTAGTTTCCTTATTGAGTTAGGCTATGGCGAAGATTGCATTGATGCTCACAAAAAGATTACCATTAAAGCCTATGATGAGGAAGAACGTAAATCCAAGGGGCTAGTTGTATTTCCAATTAGAGTTGGTCATGTTGAATGAGATGTTATCTTTCAAGTGCTTGACATCCCTTTGGCATACAATATCCTCTTAGGAAGGCCATGGATCCATGAAATGCAAGTTGTCCCTTCCACATACCATCAGTGCATTAAGTTCCCATTCCAAGGTTATAAAGTGACTATACTGGCTAATACATGCTATGATTGTAATGCCCTCACAAAATCTATTGACATCCTTGTGCCTACCAACAGAGAATCTATTGAACTCTTTGAGGATAAATTAAAAGAAATGGAAAAGAGTCTGACACTCAAAGAAACTAATATGAGAGGATATCAAATTGAACCTGTGCTATCTATTACATCTTTTCCTTTGTCTCCCTATTCCTTTGGGAGACCTTCTGAGAATACTAAACCTTCTATGGTTCCTCCTCCAACAAAGTATGGTGGTACCTTTGTACAAGCCACAATACCATTAGAAGAAGAAGCTGAAAACAGAGCTATCAAAGCTTGGATCTATAAAGGAGAAGACAATTCTGAAAATACTCCTCCTTATGACATGAAACCTGAGCAATATGGTAAAGGTTTATCTATTATGCAACATTTTGGCTATAAAGGAGATGGTCCCATAGGTACAAATCATAAGGGCTTAATTGCACCACTTGAAGCTATTGGTCGCAGAACACGTGACTCTACAGGTATAGGCTTCCATAAACTCACATTCCAACTAGGAATAAATAAGTTTATACCTTGAGAAGATAAGAAACCAACACCTGAAGAAACACCTAAAATTACAGAGCTTGAAGATAGCTTTGATGAGGATACTTTTCCTTATCCTATTCCACCAGATCTAGCAACATTCTTTGCTAAGCTAGATAACTTTGTACCATGTGTCAGTACAGTATACACTGATAGTGATTCTAATACCACCACTTCAATTGCTCCATTAAATTATGAAGAGTGGAAAGACATATATACTCTGAACCCTTGTCATTAGGGTGATTTATTCATACCACCACACTTTCAAGAATAGTTTGACCAGGAATTCCAGTCACTTCTCCTTACACAAGAGGCAGTTGATGCTACAAACACTACTGAGGTACCTCGGTCAACAGGTACTCATATAACCATAGTAGAGGTTCTAGGAAGAAATCATCCCAACTGGGGACAAAGGGTTGATTTGACCCATGTTCTTGACATGAGACCTACTGATGAAATGGACTCCCATGAATATGAATTCCACAGCTTGTCATATGCCACTTCTGATAGAGATACAGATACAACAAATACATATGAAAACCTTCTCAAAGTAGGTGAATGGTCTAGTGTTGGGTCACATGAGTCTGACTCACTAGGTGTTAACATGTCATCTACTATGGTCATTAGGAATCAAAGGAATTTGACTATACCTTTGGATGAGATCACTTTGGGTCTCAACTTGCGTGTCCATGCCTTTGATGATTATATCATGAATGCACCTGAACCCATCACTCCTCTTTCACTTTTCCACCCTAAGCTTATAGACTGGAACTCTACCTCCCCATCTAATGAAGTCCTTACGTTCTAGAATGATTACGTTCTTTCCTATTACTTACACACTGTTGAACCTGTAACGTCTCCCACTAGCGAAGCAAGTGTCAATATGACCGAGGTAGACATCAAGTATCTTAGTCACAAAATAAAAAGAAGAAAAAATAGGCGCTCTGATGGTGAAAACCACCTTGTGGCAGTATCAGAGCTTAAAATAGTCAAAATAAAAGACGTATCCAAGGGTGAAAACCTCTCCAAGGCACCCGAGGATGAGATACTTGATGCCCTCCCAAGTCATTTTTAGGAAAGACCATCTGTTCCTATTGAACCAACTCAACCTATCAACTTGGGTACAGAGGCAGAACCTCAGATTATTCACTTGGCACAATCACTATCAGAGGCAGAAAGAGAGGAATTCACCACATTATTCAGAAACAAAAAGATTAAATTTGCATGGAAATATTAAGACATGCCTGGATTAGACCCTAATCTAATCATGCATCATCTATCCATTGCACCAGGTGTTAAGCCCATCAAGAAGAAGCTTCAAAAAATGCATCCACACATAGCTCTACTTGTCAAAGCTGAATTAGAGAAATTGCTTAAGGCAGTGTTTATCAGAGTAATTGATTATGCAGAGTGGATCTCTAATATTGTTCTAGTATCAAAACATGATAAATCCATAAGAGTCTACACAGACTTTAGAGACTTGAATTTGGCATGTCCTAAGGATGATTTTCTATTGCCTAACATTGATATGATCGTATATATGACATCTGGGTATGAAATGTATTCACTAATGGATGGTTTCTCTGGTTATAACCAGATAAAAATTGTGCCAGAGGACCAAGAGAAAAAAACTTTCACATGTGCCTGGGGTACCTTCTATTGGAATGTCATGCCCTTTGGACTCAAAAATGCCAGTGCTACATATCAAAGAGTGGTTACCACCATATTTCATGACATGATGCATAAAACTATGGAAGATTACGTGGATAACACTTTGGCTAAGAGCATGCATCGAAAGACATATCTGGCTATTCTAGGTCCTATAATAGATCGTATGGAACAATTTAGTTTAAGGCTCAATCCTAAGAAATGCACATTTGGCATAAAATCTGGTAAGTTTCTTGGCTATATCATCTTTGCCAAAGGTAATGAAGTAGATCCTGCAAAAGTACAAGCTATTCTGGAAATGCCACCACCTAAAAATATTAGACAAATGAGAGGACTTCAAGGCCGACTGCAGTCTATCCAGCATTTCATCTCTCAACTGGTGGACAAGTCACAGCCATTTACCAAGACTTTGCACAAAGGTGTGGCTTATCAGTGGAAGAAAGAATGTGATGAAGGGTTCACACAAATCAAGCAGTATCTTGCAAACCCACCAATCTTGATGCCTCCTATCCATGGGAAGCCACTTATACTGTATATCTCTACTACAGATGCATCATTGGGTATCCTTTTGGCTCAAGAAGATCAACACAAGAAAGAAAGGGCTATTTATTACATTAGTAGAACTCTGGTCTCCTATGAAATGAAATATTCTGCTATAGAGAAAGCTTACCTTGCAGTGGTGTTTTCTTCACAAAAATTGTGGCACTATATGCTGGCTCATACTACACGTCTAATTGCTACAATTGATCCTCTGAAATACCTGGTCAGTAAAGCTTCCCTCACAGGTAGACTAGGGTAGACTAGCTAAATGGGTCATGCTTCTCAGTGAGTTTGATATTGAATATGTTGAAAGGAAAGCCATTAAGGGCCAAGAAAAAGTAGATCAGTTGGCAGAAGCACCTCTAGTTGATCATCAACCATTGCACATTGAATTTCCAGATGAGTCCATATTACTTCTTACACATCGCTCATGGACTATGTTTTTTGATGGTTCATTTACCCAACAGGGGTCAAGTGCTGGGATACTGTTCATTACACCTCAACAGTACTCGTTACCAAAAGCATACAAGATGTTGTTTCCATGTATGAACAACATTGCTGAATATGAAGCCCTCATCAACGGTATGAAGATCACCCTTGAGTGGCGTGTAGATGAACTAAATGTTCTTGGAGATTCCCAGTTGGTCATCAATCAGGTCAATGATATCTATTAGACAAGGGCCGACAAGTTGATACCTTATAAATGGTTGGTTGATGATCTTAAACATTATTTTACTCATATCACATTTCAACAGGTTCCAAGGGTAGATAATAAAGCGACAGATGCCATGGCTACTCTTGCCTCTATGTTACAGATTCCTGAAAATGATTTTAGACATAAATTCCTAGTGGAGACGTTACGCTACCCAGCCTATGACTCCCCTGATTCTTAGATGATCTGTTCTGTCATAGGACATGACTCATCCCGCTACCATCACATCTTCTCCTACCTACATGACCAGATTATTCCGGACACTTCCTCCTAGAATGAGAAACGTCACCTAATCTGCAGTGCTTCATGGTTTGTCATCATTGCTAATGACTTGTATAGATGTGGTCTAGACAGTACCCTCCTTACGTGTTTAGAACCTGATGAATCCAAACAAGCGTTAGTAGAGGTGCATGAAGGCATCTGTGGGTCACACTCTAATGGCCTGACATTGGCCCATAAACTTATTAGAGCGGGTTACTACTGGCCAGATATGGAAAAGGAAGCAACACAGTTTGCTAAGTCCTGCAAACAATGTAAATTACATGGAAACCTGATTCATTCTCTAGCCAAGGAGCTAATTCCATTCATTACTTTTTGGCCATTTCAACAATGGGCCTTTGATTTAGTGGGACAAATCTACCCCTCTTCCTCCAATGGGCATAAGTTTATCATTACAGCTATGGATTATTTTATTAAGTTAGTGGAGGCAGTCCCTCTCACCGTTGCCAGTGGCAAAACAGTAGCTATATTTATTCTCAACTACATTATCTATAGGCATGGTGTACCCTCCATAATTATCACAAATAATGGGGGACAATTTAAAAACAAGGATTTGACAAAGCTCTGCTCTAAGTTTAAAATTACTCAACATTGGTCTTCCATCTATTATCCTCAAGGTAATGGACAGGTGGAAGCATCCAACAAAACAATCCTTAAGATCCTGCATCACACACTACATAAATCTGGATGAGATTGGCATCTTTGGATCAATCCAACTCTTTGGGCATACAGGACAAGTATAAGAACACCAACAAGGGCTACTCCCTATGTGTTGGTTTATGGAGTAGATGATGTGATACCTATTGAGGTCGAGATTCCTTCTCTGTGAGTCTCTCTAAAAGGCCTCATTATTGATGAAGATACCAGAATATCTCAGCTACAAGAGCTAGAATTACTTGATGAACATCGCCAAGTGGCGTTCGATCACCTGAGAGCATACCAAAAGAGGATGTCCAAGAGTTATAACAAAAATTTTAGACCAAGGGATTTCCAAGAAAGTGACCTTGTTCTGAGGGAGAACCCTTAGAATTAACAACATCGGATCCAAAAAGGTAAGTTTAAACCAAATTGGCTTGGTCTGTATATTGTTACTATAGTGTTTGGGTCTAGTACCTATCAACTCTCTACTACTGAAGGAGAACAACTCAACGAGCCCATCAACGCTCTTCATCTAAAGCGGTTCTACAATTGAGAAATCTTCAGTATGCTCATGTATATACTAAAGTCCTGAAAAAATGATCATCTTAGTGAAAACCTAGCGATAGGTTCTTTGATGTATCTCCAAAAAAATTCATATATTCCAAAAATTAAAAAAAATTAAAAAATTGAAAAAGAGAAAAAAAGAGAAAGAAAAATAGTGCCATTGATGAAAACATGGCAAACAGGCATCATGGTAGCAAAAAAAGAATTTATTCCAAGAAGGTGAAAACCTAGTAAATAGGTGCCTCTTGTTCCCCAATGCTATATCTATCGCAACACCACTTGGCTTTACGCATTCGCTTTCCTGCATTTGCTGATTTCCATGCTTTCCTGCTTACATTTGCTTTCAGTTTTCGTCAAGACACCAACTCACATGGATTGAAACTGGTCATACTCTCAGGATAACCCTCTTGATCTAGGGGGGCACTATGCTTTTATCTTTTAAGGATCCTCTTTACATTAGTCACTAGTGGTTCTCACTGCGTCTACCTACTGATGTCTAGCTTATACTATGATCTCTTCACTTGAGCATATCTCTCACGTCAGTCACTAGTGGTTCTCACTGCGTCTATCTACTATCGCCATACTTTTGAGATTGTTCACATCTGTTACAGTTAGAGTTATCCTCACACACTTTATCTATCGATACTCAGTCTTGACGATTCTATGCTTTAGTTTGTACAAATCTTTTGGTCACTTTTGTGACACTCTGGTTCCTTTGCGGACCCTCCTGACTTGTCATTGATTCAGCATTATACGCTTGGGGGAAATCACATTTGGTTTGTCCTTGCAACATATGTAAAGTTAGTCATCATTACTTGGGGGCATGGGCCCCCCCGTTTGAACACATCTTTAGTTTACACTTGAGTCAGTAATCTTGTAACTTCTCAAGGACAACTCGCTACTAACACAAACTGGTGTTTTTCAACACCACCATAAACAGTGTTTTTTAACACTATCTTTAGACACATCTATTTTTTTAACACACATTGGATATCTCAAACATAAACATCTATCGATGACAATCAAATACAATGCACTCACAAGCACAACGGTGTTTTTTAACACCCTCTAAACATGAATATATTTGAAAATTTTGAAACTGGTTGAGCTATGCTTGAATATTTATTTGTATGCTATCTATTCTCATGGATTTCATCGATATTTTCTTTGTCTACTACTTGTTGGTGTAGTCCCGATGATCCAATAACGTAAAATAAATAGGGCGTATGTGATAAGAGATCCCACAATAAGGTGGAACAACCTCACATCCCTCGATCTTGTTTATTTGTATGCCATGGTGAGGTTGGTACTATCTCCTTGCCTGTTATTGCTCTATTTGTCATTATTTTGTATGTTATTGATTTGTTTGTTTACGCATGATAACACTCATGGTTATCTTGGCTTTAAAATGCCTCGATGTTGGTGTACTCTTGCAACATTAACTGGAAACAATGTTCAGGTCATCTTGGCTTTTGTGCCCTGGTGCTTACATTCGTTTCCTACATTTTATCCGATGATAAGTCATATTCATATCCTTATGGTTGCA
>MU227621.1:254280-285179 GCA_018584345.1 Thuja plicata | reverse complement strand
AAATGCTCAATGATGATGATTATACGATGGGTCTCACAACCATGTCCTAGAATTGCATTTTCATATTGCATCTAGCATAGGATTGCATTTTCATTCTAGACTTGCATTGTGGCAATGATTCAGTGTTCTCTTCATTGCATTCTTCTAGGTTCATACATTGGGGAGTTCTTCACCGGTTGAGTTTCATCATGACTGCACAAGTGTTCAGTCCTCGCTCTCGATTCTTCACATAATATTTTGGTTAGCATTTTTCATCCTACATGAGATGTTAGTACCATATACATATTCATATTCACAATTCATAATCATATATACATTACATTTACATTTACACATTGTATTTACATAAATCATTTACATACATACATCTTTACATTCACACATGCATTTCATACATATCTTTCAAACATGTTCATCCATTTGCATACATTATGAATCATCTAACCATCTAAGCATATATGAAACATCTCATAAAGGAAATATACAATATGCGATGATACCAAAAGATGAGCTCATATATATATATATATATATATATATATATATATATAATGTGTCGATACAAATACAAAATGGTGCTACTCGAGCATGATCTATCTCAAAATGGTGATATAATACAAGGACGCCAACACATCAGATACATCCTATGATCTCATCTCTATCTATCTATCAAAGATCCTAACTCTAGTCCTCTCCCTCATAACCTGGAGGAGGTGGAGGTGGGGCCCTATCTGGTGGAGGTGCCATCTGTGCTCCCTCCGATCCTCTCACATAACTCAAAAATCTGGTCACTTGCGATGCCTCATCAGGCACCGCACCTATATATGATGCATAGTAGTAGGCTTCATGTGCTTTCTGATGCCACACCTCCTCTTGTGTTGCTTGGAGCTGCTCTCGGAGATCCTGTATCTCCCGGTCTCTGTCTAGTAACCGAGCATCTCGCACAACTAACTAGATAGTCAGATCTCCCACCTGTCTTGTATGCTGTCTCACTCTCTCCTAGGATCTCCTCCTCTAGCTGTGCTACCGGTCGTCACCGAGACTACCTGGTACTACCACTACCGCTAGCTCCAACATCCATCCCCATATGTCAGGCGGGGATATCAACCTGTATTGTCCTAGGTCGGGGACCCTGCTATAATCCTAGTTGTACCCTCTACTGTGGTGGAGGCATCTGCACCTGCTACACCTGTGGCTGAATGACCTGTGGGGGTACCACATTCCCTTGACCTGCAATACCCACTAGATCAGTGAATCTCAAAAAAGGGTGCGTAATGAAGTGCTCCCTATACTCGGCCATCACGCTGGCATCTGCCACATCCCTGAGATAATCCCACTGAACTAGGACCAATGTGCGAATATCTATCATCATGCGCCCCTGATCCAACTTGATCCCCTAGCCTCTCCTGAGCTCATCGATAAATCAAGCATACACTATATACTCCTGGGAGATGTCCTGTGGGCGACCAAACTACCGCCATACCCGCTTCTGTGGGAATCTCTCAATCAATATGATGGTGTGACCTATCATCGCACGAGAAAAAAACATATGACTCAACTGCTCTGCTGCGTCATCCCAGGTTTCTATCAACCTCCACGGCCTCCATACCACTGCTACTAAATCATCGAGCTGCGCTCGCCACTAATCAACCTTACCCAGCATGGGCTGGGTAATCATCCCTCTATACTAATAAATATAAGGCTCCAATGGCTGCCTCATATCCTAAAAAATGGGTCTGGTGATGGGAAGATGCTCCCAAGCCCATACCTATAATACAAAGACTCCCGCGACCATGCTCTTTGCCTCCCGATAGGCGATCTCATGTATCTCATGATACATGTGTTCCAGCATACACTGGCCCCATCCGTAGTGCCACGATCGCGCTATCATCAACTATAGCATCCTCCCCCAACCACACTCTAGTCTGTGCTGTGCATGGTCAGGCATCAAGTAGCACCCAAGGAAGCATGCTAAAACCATGGGCAAACTATGAGTCAAACCGTACTCACTGATCCGATCCTCCCATGGGATCGCTCTGCCCATCACCAGGTCATCCTGGAAGATCTCTCTTAGAGCTTCTATGCCCAACTTGGGCCATGTCTCATACTCAACTCGGACACTGAAAAATCGTATCCTCAAGATCTGATAGATATTCTCAGGCGTAATGGTCATCTCCCCTGTGGTAAATAAAATGTGTTCATTTCCGAATGGAAATGCTCGACCAAAGCTCCCAACAGTCCGTGATTACCCCAAATCTTAGGTATCTCACATAATGTGCTCAGTCCCAAAGTGCCTATGTGTGCCATCTCAGCATCATCTAACTAAGATACCAACCCGCTGATAGCTAGATGATGCGATTTGAATGCTATATCTGGAAAGCCAACCTGCAAGACATACAAATAATAGAGCACGATCATTAATCGACAATAATCAAAGCATAATGAGATAAGAAAGCATTCAAGACATCCTAGAGACGTTAATGACATTGACGCAAAAGCTATTTGATGTGACACAGACTGATTTTATGCTCATTTTTATCACTTCTTGTCATGTGAAGAAGTAGAATTTCACGCGAAAAAGTTCTCTTTCGCGTGAAGAAGTTATTCACATCGCGTGACATTTCCATTTTGCGCAAGCTTTCATGCCTGTTTGCATGAGAAAACACCTTCCAAAAGGGTTTTTCACGCGAAACTGGGTACTATCCTGCGTGAAATTCCACACCGAGTGGCGCAAAACATCATTTCTTCATGCGAGATTTCCCTATGGGGTGCACGAAGAAACTACTTGTTCACGCGAAGACCCGCGACTCAACTTTTCAAAACGTGAAAAATGAGCAAAAAATTGACCGAAATGAATAAAATTTGAATTACAGAGAGGTTTGCCGACTACTTACGGGTGGTACGTATGCTGCGGGCTGGCTGTGTCTCTTGGATCGCTCGAATCGATGACTATTGTAGGGGACCACCATTTTGTCTTCTAGCTCAGAGCTCAATTTACAAAGTCAAAGGGTTGAAATGATTTGAAAATGACCCTTTTCATCCTTATATAGGTTTTGACCTAATTTTTCAAAGTGCTCTATTTTGTGCAAAAATTGCACCACTACCTAATTTGACTACTCTGAATCCATTTTCGTGTTTAAAATTGAAATCTGACACTTCTATATAGCTCAAAATTGCATTTTAAAATTTTTGAGACTGACATGATCAGACACTTGTGCAGTCGACTTTTTGACATCGCTTTCTTGTCAGAATATTATTATATCATCATTTTCTAAAATCTTTGACTTTTTTCTTCAAAAGTCAACTCTAGTAAACTCTGGTCAACCTTAGTCAACCAGACCTCGAAATCACTTGAAATTGATTCTGCATCTTCTGAATTATTCCGTAATCTATTCTGAGTTCTTCTTGATCTCTGACTCAACATCTATCTACGATTTTTCACTTTCCATCATCATTATGACATGTCATCTTTCTATTTCTCTCTCAAGGGGGTAGGGTGATTACATCATTTAATCTATTTCAATCAATCTAATTTGATTTTCAAAAGTTCTCATCACTTGGGGCATGTTTAGTTTTTCGTACCTCACAGTCAAAACTGGATACTCCACAATCAATAAGGGCATCTTTGTTCCTTACATCTTGTCATCTATGCAGCATCTGAGCAATCTAACTCAGATTCTTGAGGATCAAGCTCCATTCTGGAGATGGTTCTCGAAAACTATCTTTTTGGGATAGGTATCGGGGCAATCTAACCCTGACTCTTGATAATCAAGCTCCGTCCTGGAGATGATTCTGAACCACTATTTACCATCTTTTGAGATAGGTATCGGGGCAATCTAACCCTGACTCCTGAAGGTTAAGCCTCATTCTGGGGATAGCCTTGTGAAAGATGTCAATCTAACTAGTGTCTGGGCAAGCTAACCTAGATATTGGAGGACTAAGCTCTGTTCTAGAGATAGTCCTAAATACCTTTATTTTACTATCTTTTGAGACAGGTATCGGGGCAATCTAACCTTGACTCCTGAAGGTTGAGCCTCATTCTGGGGATAGTCTTGTGAAAGATATCTATCTAACCAGTGTCTTGGTAATCTAACCTAGATATTGGGGGACTAAGCTTCATTCTAAAGATAGTCCTAAAATCTCTATTGATTATGTTTTTAGACAGGTATTGGGGAAATCTAACCCTGACTCCTGAAGGTTGTGCCTCGTTTTGGGAATAGTCTTGTGAAAGATATCTATCAAAACCAGTGTCTTGGCAATCTAACCTAGATATTGGGGGACTAAGCTTCGTTCTGGAGATAGTCCTAAAATCTCTATTGATTATCTTGTTGGAAAGGTATTGGGGAAATCTAACCCTGACTCCTGAAGGTTGAGCCTCATTCTGAGGACAGTCTAGTGAAAGATATCAATCTATTAGGTATCGGGACATTCTAACCTAGATCCCTGAGGATGAAGCTTCGTTATGAAGATGACCCTCAAAAACTCTATTTGACCAGTGTCTTGGAAACCTAACCTAGAATTCAGAGAGTCAAGCTCTGTTCTGGAGATGGCTCTAAAATCTTTGCATCATCAATTTTCAAAATTATACTTCTGTGCTTCAGGCATCAGACTATTTTTTGAACCAATGCGTTGCTCACACATTAATTCAAAAAGGGGCAAAATGTAACACCCCAAAATTGGCAGCTTGCAACCCTAACCAATTTTATTGCATTTGTCATTCTTCTGGATCATCAAAGTCCTATTGTACTAGGCAATTATGAGTTTTTGACTGATTCTACTTGACCTAAGTGTCAAATATAGAAAATCCTAAATCTGCATTAATCATACATCATGTTTAATTCCTAAATATCTATTGGCTAAATAAACCCTATGATTGAATTAATTTAATTACAAAGTCCTAGCACTTTAATTAAATTAAATTCACCCTCTTTAGCTGAGACACATGAAAAAGGAATTAAATAATATTTAATTATAAATAAATATCCTCATTTTAATAATTGAATTTAATTATTTAGATAATTGAGATAAAGCAATTATGAGGTCATATTTATTTAATTAATTGAATATTCTCTCAAAAATCTTATCTATGTTCAAAAATAGAATCTTTGAATTAAGTGTGCTTTAAAGAGAAAGAAAACAATTTAATTCAAATAAAACAGAATTAAATCAAAGAAAGATAATAGTTAAAGCAAAGGGAAAACAATTTATTGTATTCTTTTGAATAAAGCTTTCTATTTTAAACTTGTTTTTCTATCTATTTTATTTTAAAGAGGGAAGTTTCTATTCTGATCATCTCTAAGTCTATAAAAGAACTCTCATTCCTCATTCAAAACTCCTGCAGAAAATATGCATTGTTAGAATACTGAATTATTGTCATGTCTCATATAGAATAATATCATTTTGCAATAGAATAGCTTCAATTTCTAGAATAATTGCATTTATCACCATGTCTTAGATTATCTTACATCTTTTCAATTCTTAGTATAATCTTGCATTTTATTGCATTCATCATGATAAATCCTTCATTCCTAGATTGGTCCATGGTTGTGAGACTCATTCTGAGAGCAATTTCAAAAACTTCATCTGGATAGAAGGCAACAGGTCAAATCATGCAGGCAGACAGGATGAATAATCTCATATTCAGTCTTGTGTGTACCTGGTGAAGAAGGACTATGTTGAAGTGTATGGTGAATTAACAAGGCCAAATTTACCACATACAAGAGTTAATTTGGTGAGGCTGACTTTGTGAAGCATCGTGTCTATTCAATTTATATTGCGCTTTTGTAATTATGCTTGCATGATTAGTTAAGCCGAAAAAGATTTTATGAAGATTTGCCTAACAGGTCCCATGATCTCATACTTTGAGGAAGATACTTATAGTAGTTCATTTGTGAAATGTTAAGTGTGAATGACAAGATAAGAGATAGAAAAAGTACAGAGAAGAATACCAGTTGTGTTTCATTCATCAAGGATCTATGTGAAGAAGAAGTGAAAGATTACAATACATTGGAACTGATCAAGACAATAGGTCTACTCTATAGTTCATCATCAGATATAGTGCATATCTATTTTACAGAAGGTTGTATCCTTCACCATTGAAGCAGTGAGCTTTTGGACAGTGAGTCCTCACCCTTAATAGGGTTGTTTGTAAAAGACTCCTAACAGGATCAGACCCTTAACCAGGTCACTATACTTATTTCATTGTAAAGAACAACTCCTAACAGGGTTGCAAGATCTTCTAACAGGGATTATTATAAACTAGTATAGTTCATTGTGGGTGCTAATTTCCACCAGGTTTTTTACCATTTGGTTTCCCCGTAACCAAATTGTGGTGTTGTCTATTGTGTTATCTGAATGTGCATTTACTTTATTGTATTCTGGAGTTAATAGAAGAAAAGAATTAAATTACTTGATAACTAATTCACCCCCTCCCCTCTTAGTTATCCTTTGGGACTATTCTAACAGGTTTGTCTCCGCTCATCAAGAATTTCAAGCTCAACAATCTAGAAACTCTGTACTACTAATCATCAACAATGCCTTGCAAGGATACTCTCAGTGATGGAATTTCAACCTCGAGGGGTAATATGGCTTCACCACCAAAGAGTAGAGAGTATAGAGTAGCATCAGTGTGGGTGCAAATTCTGGTTCTGTAGGCCCACAGAGTTGGATTTAGTTGCAGGTGCCAATCGCAGCTAGCATCATTGACAGTATTTTGGAGGATCTTAATGATTGTTTTGTTAGATGCCTTTGCTTGGCCATTGCCTTGTGGATAATAAATTCTAGAGAATCCATGATGTATTGTGAATTTCTCACAAAGCTTTGTAACATCTTTGTTCTCGAATGGGCTACCATGGTCAGTAATGATGGCCAGAGGAACTCCAAAGCAGAAAATGATATAATTCTGGATGAATCTGGAAATTTGTTTGCCGGTGATGTATGTCATAGGGATAGCTTCCACCCATTTGGTAAAGTACTCAATGGTCGTGATGATATAATTGTGGCCATCAGAAGATAGGGGTATAATCTTCCCTACATGATCAAATGCCCATTGAGAAAAGGGCCATGGAGAAACCACTGGCTGTAGATCCTGTGCCGGAGCATGAATCAAATTGCCATGAATCTGGCATTTGTAACATTTCTTGGAAAATTTATGTGCATCTTGCTCCATGGTGGGCCAATAATATCCTTCTCAGACTAGCTTCGTGGCAAGACTCAAACCATTGAAATATCCACCACAAATACCATTATGGACCACATGTAAAGCAGTGTCAGCCTCGCACGAATTGAGGCATCTAAGGAGGGTTTGGTTATAGGCTCTCCTATAGAGAGTATCACTGACGATGCCATAATAGGAGGCTTGATGGATAAGAGTGAAAAGTTTGTTCTGGGATAAGGTGAGGGGTAAGATCTGGCCATGTAGGTAATTGTAAACATCTTTGTACCAAGGGGAATTAGGACCAACAATATCAAACACAAGCTTAGATTGCAGAATGTTAAATGCAAGAAGTAACAGCTTCTCAATGAGAAATTCACATCTCTCTTCATTATTTGGCATGTCGATCATAGATGCAATAGTGGCCATGGTATCTACCTATTTGTTATGTATCCAAGGAAGTTGGCAGAAACTGATTGTGACAAATTGCTCCTTGAGAAAGTCAGCCAACTGTTTGTATGGTACCAAATCTTCATCTTTGGTTTCATAGTGATCAGTGACCTAGCGGATGACTAATTGAGAATCACCATACACCTTGAGGTGTCAAGTTTTCTATTGAATAGGAAGTTTGATTCCAGTAACAAGGGCTTCATATTTAGTGATGTTGTTGGTGCATGCAAATGCAATTCTTTAAGATTTTGGTATGACATCACCTTGTGGGGTGACAAAAAAGATGCCTGCCCCTGATCCATGCCTATTGTGTGAGCCATCAAAATAGAGTTGTCATTCATTAGAGTTAGTAAATGCAAAAATGGACTCATCCGAAAATTATGAAAGCAACGGGTGATCATCTGGAACTGGTGCCTCTGCAAGCTGATCAGTTATCACCTGGCCTTTTATTACTTTTTTGTATACATACTCTATGTCAAAATCACTTAGGAGCATGACCCATTTGGCTAGACGACCTATGAGAGCTAATTTTCCTAAAAGATACTTCAATGGATCAATCCGGGACATGAGTATGGTTTTCTGGTATAGCATGTAATGTCTTAAGTTCTGTGTTGCAAAGACCACATCAAGATAGGCTTGTTCAATGAGTGAGTAATTTAATTCATATCCAACCAGTGTTCTGCTGATGTAATAAATGGATCTTTCTCTTCCTTGTTCATCATGTCATGCAAGAAGAGCACCTAATGCAGTCTCTGTAGCAGAAATATACAAGATAAATGGCTTTCCTAGAATGGGAGACATCAAGATTGGTGGATGTAATAGATAATCTTTCAATTGTTGGAACGAGTGCTCACATTTTTCATTCCAATGAAAAGTCACACCTTTATGTAGTAGATTTTGAAATGACTGGCATTTATCTATGAGTTGTGCAATAAACCAGTGGATAGACTGTAGTTTCCCTAGTAGACTTCTCAGCTTCCTTAGAGTGTTGGGTGGAGGCATTTATAAAATGGCTTGTAGCTTTGCAGGATCCACTTCAATACCTCATTGAGAGATGATATAGCCTAGGATTTTTCCAGAAACAACTCCAAAAACACACTTTTTGGAATTTAAGCGAAGCTTATATCCTTCCATTCTTTCAAATATTTTGGCTAGAATACTCAAATGATCTTTCCTGGTTGTAGATTTGTAGAGGAGGTCATCAACATAATATTCCATCAAGATGTGCATGAAGTTATGGAAGATCATGGTCATTGCCCATTGATAAGTTGCTCTGGCGTTCTTGAGGTTGAAGGAGATGACATTCCAACAATAGGTTCGCCAAGGACATGTGAAATATGTCTTGGGTTGATCTTTGGGAGATATCTAAATTTGGTTGTAACCAAAGAAGCCATTTATCAGTGACAACATCTTCTAGCCTGCAGTCATGTCGATAATGATGTCAATGTTAGGCAGAGGAAAATTATCTTTAGGGAATGCCTTATTTATCTCACAGAAATTAGTGCATATCTGTATGCCCCTAGCGTGCTTGCTAATATGCACCATCTTGGAAATCTAGTCTGCATAATCTATAGGTCTAATAAAACCAGCATCCAATAGCTTCTTCAATTCTTCTTTTACTAGTAGCGCTATTTGGGGATGCATTTTTCTTAGCTTCTGCTTGATTGGCTTCACACCTGGAGTCAGAGGGTGGTGGTGAAGAACTAACTCAGTATCCAGGCTAGGCATGTTAGTGTAGGACTAGACAAAATTAATTCGGTGCTCAAGGAAGAATCTGACAAATTCACCCTTCTCTTCTGGTGAGAGTGATGCTGCAAAGTGTATGATCTTGGGGTTGTTGGGTGTTCCCAAGTTAATTTCCTTGGTCATTTCAATGAGAAATACTGACTTCTCCTTTGGAGGGGGTTTGTACAATCTTCCATCCTCGGGTGCCTCAAAGAGGTTTTCACCCTCGGATACATCCTTTTTTTTTTTTACTTTTGAATGATCAACTGGCACATTTCAGTTTTCACCAGAGGACCTATTCTTTTAATTTTTTTCTTTTTTGATTTTATCATTTTCAATTTTGCAACTGGAAGATGGAGTTGACTCCCCAAAATATGTTGCAGCAATAAGGTCAATGGAGAACCCTGCTTTGTGGTCACCAGATGGCATGCCCTCTCAGAGCTCAAAGAATTCTACTATTGCTTCATCATTTTTGAAGCATTCCAAGCTTGGTGATCCTTGATCATCCCAATCAATAAGTTCAGGGTAGACTAGGGGGATGTCATCGTCAGTAGTGAAGATGTTGTCGAGGCCATAGGTAAAGGCAAAGATGTAAATATCAGTGCCTTTAGAGTCAGAGACGTCATGCACTAAAGGTTCACGACTGGGATATGAGAAAATTCTAGACCAGGGATCAAGACAGGTTATTGGAGGAGGAATTGTGTTAACATGTTTGTCTTTGATAGGTGGGTCATCAGATTCAAGGAAGACATGGTCAAGATCATAAGAAATAGAGGAATAGGACATCCATTCCCACTCATTGGAATTAGTAGTGTACTCATAATAGGGAACCTCAGATGCCTTTTGATCGTTTGAAACCTCCATATTTTCACATGAGGCCATTTTGGCATTCGAAGAGCCAATTCGCAATGGTTTAAATCCAATGCCCAAATGAAGAGGATGACCTTTTGTAGAAATAGGTTCAACAATTCCTTGTTTGCGTACTCTAAGACCACTATGACCATCATAGCCTTTTTTCTACATGAGTGTGAACCCGGGCCTGTATCTTTCAACAGGTATCTCAGTGGGCTCATGTTCTTGTTTTTGTTTGTCTTGGAAAATCTAGCTGGATGCATTGTCATATACATGTTCCTCATGCAAACCTCCCCAACGAGTGAATGTAGGTGAGGGCATTACTTTTAGGGTGGTCTTGGGTGGTTGTTTTTACAATAAATTTGGTTTTCCATAAGGCTTCGGGGAGAGAGGGAGCTTCCCAATATGAAAGGCTTGCGCCATGGTATACTCTCCGCACCCTTTATCTTCAATCTTCATCTTTCCTTTGACCTTTTTTTCAAGAGTGGCTACATCAATATATTTGGAGGAATTGGTTGGGGTAGCCTCACTGTTGGTAGGCACCTGTTGGGAGGGACCTTCTCTTAGATTAGCACAAAATTGGAAAGGGTTAGGATCACCTGGGACAATGATCTTATCTCCATTGTGAAACAATTTTAGACATTGATGGTACATGGAGGGAACCGCCTTCATCGTATGGATCCATGGGTGTCCTAAGATTATGTTGTAAGGCAATTTTAGATCCAGTACTTGCAACAATGTGTTTTTGGTAACCAAACCAACTTTGATGGTAGCATGATGACTCCTTTGGAAGGATGTTTAGCGTCATCATATGCCTTTATTGTGATTCTCTTGGAGGGATAAATATCACTCTCATTGTAGCCAAGATCAAGGATGACCTTTAAGGTACATATGTTAAGTCTTTCTCCACTGTCTATCATGACTCACTAGATTTTGGCATTATGGCCAAAGACTTCAAGATGGAGAGGGTCATTATGGCCAAGCCGGTCATGTGGAACATCATCTTTGGAAAATATGACATGCTGGGACATAGAGAAGTGCCCCATCATGGCCTAAAACTGGTTAGTATCAATGTCGGTCGGAACAGTGGACTCTTTTAAATCTTTGTAAAGGACTTCCTTGTGTTGGGGGTATGTGCACAAAAGATCAAGGATTGATATCATTGTAATCTGAAGGTACTATGGGTTTAGATGGTGCACCAGGCACAATAATCTTGATACGATGGGTAGTGACTGCGCATTAAGGGTTACTATCCTGGAAGGTCAGAGTGGACACACGTGAATCAGCCTCAGAGAATCAATTGATGGTATAGTCATGGCTGGTCTAAGTATAATTGACATTGTTCTTAGAATTTGAATTTGATGTAGAGGTATTTCCATTTTCATGATCCACCAAAGGGTTTGTGAAGATAGTATGGTCAGTATTGGAAGATACTGTTGTAGGTTCAACTTCAATCACACCTTAATCAATAAGGTCTTGGAATTTATGTTTTAATTGATAGCAGGAATTGGTTATGTGTCCCTTTGTCCAATGATAATCATAATATTTGTTGTCATCCCACCAAGGGGGTTTAATTGCTGGGGGATCACGGATCTCGGGTAATTGAATTTAATTGTTTTGAAATAACTGTTGCAATAATGAATGGAGTGGTTCACCCAATAGTGTAAATTGTCTTTGCGGTCCATCTCTATTTCTCAATGGTTGACGCTGCCAATTTTCTTGTGCGTTATCATTCATTTGTGCTTGAGGTTGTGTTGGAGCTGGTACTGGAGGTGGTTCTTGGGTTATTGTTTGCATATTTTTAATAGTAGGTCCTTTAAGACTCACTTTCTATTGTGTCCCATTGACTGTCCATGCATCGACAATGCCATCATTTGTGACATTTTTATTTTGAGACCATAATTTTGGCTTTTCACTTGAAGTGCTCACATTCTGATTGCCCTTGTTGATTTTTAGTACTCCTTTTTCAATAAGAGCATCTTCAATGTCAATTCATTTTGTCATCAGCTTTTGAATGGTGCTTAGACATTTGATTTTGAGCTCATACATCATTTATGGTACCAAATTTTGGATAAAAAATCATATTTGTTGTTCTACATGCACATCAAAAGGCCATTGACTAACCAAATTCCTCCATTGCAATAGGAAGGTCATAAACGGTTCTCCAATCTTCTGTTTGGTTGTGCACAAGTCAGTAAGCATAACCTCACTTGATATGTTGAATGCAAAGTGAGAGATGAATTTATCAGCCAGTTCTTTCCATGACCTGATATTGCTAGGTAGCTTGGAGTACCATTCCATGGCTTGACCTCTAAGGCTTCAAGGGAAGACTTGCATGAGGTACGTATCATCATTGTGAACCTCAATGCAAGAAGTATAAAATTCTTGAATGTGATCGATTGGATTACCTTTTCCTTTGTACGTTTCAAATTTGGGAACTTCAAAATTCTTTGGAAAAGGAGGCATGTAAATGCTTGAATCAAATGGATTAGGACATAGGTCTCATTCTGTATAAAGTGTCTTCTCTCCTTGAATTGTAGATCATTGATCAGTTGTCTCTGCAAGCGTTGGATTTGTTGAATCATGTTTGCATTCTGTGAAGACTTCACAACTTTGCAACGAGTATCAAAACAATATGTCCACTTAGAAGTGACCGCACGTCGACTATATTCTAAGGCCCGATCTGATTTTGATGATTTAGACAAGATGGCATGGATTAGCGCCACTTTTTGTCTGGCATTTTTTTGAGGATCTTCCACATGTTTCTGATTTATTGGTGGAAGATTATATTGTTGACCTTGTGTCACATAGTATGGTTGAGAAACTTGTTGTTTATATCTTGGTGAATACTTTTTTTGTTGAGTTTACACCACATGCTATTGTTGGTGTGACACATTTTGTTCTTGTGCAACATATGGTTGTCGCTATAGAATGTATTGTTGTTGAACATGTTGTTGTTGTTGCTATTGTTGAACATGTTGTTTTCATTGTTGTTGAGCATACTGTTGTTGTAGAGAATTTTGTTGTTGTACATATTATTGTTGGAGAGAATGTTTCTATTACTGTGGAGCATATTGCTATTGTAGAGCGTGTTGTTGTTGTTGTACATATTGTTGGATATGTTGTTGTTGTTGTGGGTGCACTTGTTGCACCTTTTGACCTTGCATATGTTGTGTGACAAGATGAGATTCTTGACCTATCTTCATTGCTGGTTGTTACATGTTATGATCTTGTTGAAATCCAAGTGGTGCAAGTATATTGTCAATATTTGCAGTCTTACATTTTGATGGTTGTGCTTGAGAAATCATGTTAATTTGTGCTAAAAATGGTTGCTGCATTGATTATGCTACATCCATAGGTGGTGCTTGTTGAGCCGCTTGGGCTTGTTGCACTTTTTGTGTGACATGTGCTTGTTGAGTTACCTTAGGTGGAATTGGTGTGATATCAACGAGGCTCTTCTTCTTTTGATCTTGCAATTGACTTGGTATAGTCGTAGTAGTCACATGAGATGTGTCAAATGTGGGTACCCTTGGTGGTTCATTAAATGGTCCTTTAGACATTGTTGCATTTGAAGTACTTCCTAGGAATGTTGTATGTGCTACCGAAGGAGGACCACTTGGTTGTGTTTCCTCAAAAGGGGGTACATCTGGCATTCCCCAAGGAAATGTGAATGTTCCATTTGATCCTTTGGGCAAGAGATTCTTAAAATCAATCTTCCGTGTTCTTTGAGGAGCTTTCTTGGGGACCTTTGTAGCATCCACCATCTCAGGAGGAGGGAGTGCTACCTCTTCAATTAAAGGATTATCCAATGGTATATACTGCTCCTTTTTAGGAATATTGACAATTAAACCATTTCATTGTCTTTTTTGTGTTGCCACCATAGTTGACTCATCGAAGGGTTGTTCTCATTTTTCTCTATCCCAAACCACTAAGGCTTGATTATCTTCCAAAGTAGATTGTGGGGGATTTTGATATTCCAAGAATAATTGAGGATTTGTCTTTCATATCACTTTGATATATTGTCTCAGATCTTGGGTCATGAGATACGTTAATGTCTGTTAATTTTTTTTTTTTTAACGGCTTCATCAATCTCCTCTTTAGGTAAATCTTTGAAGGAAGCAAATCTTTCATGTGAGTCTCTAGAATCCAAAGAGGGACTTGAGGCATTTAACGGATCTTGATTATCTTGTGGTGGTGGAGGAGGTTGATAAGATCCTAAATCTATTTTTTGCATAGGTTGTTGTTGCAAATAATTGGGTTGGACTTGATTGATTTGACAAGTTTGTTGGTATTCCTACTCAGGTGTAAGGCGAACACTACCTTGGCCAGGTGGCATAGGTACAAAAATTGGTTCAAAGGTTGGGGGAGGTCCTCACTGAATAGTGCCAAAGTTTGGGGAAGTATTTGAAGGATATCCCATGTTCCATAGATAATTGCTTGGAGTAGGTCCTTGAGGAAATGTGACATGTTTTGGTTCATGAAATATTTGATGCACTTCTTCCAATGGTTGCATGTTGATTAGGTCAGTTTGATTTTGATATGCAACACCTTGTTCTAGATGAAAAGGTAATTGTGAGTCTGGTTGTGATGTAAAAATAGGTAGATAAGGATCTTGTTTCCTTTTGGATGCTTGAGATCTTGTGAAAACTGACATGATTTTTTTTTGGAATTTTTGAAAATGCATGTTTTGAAATGCAAGGAGCTTATGAAAAATTCAACCTAAGGTGTATGCAACTATGTTTTTATTTTTTTGGACTTTGACAATTAATCTTTGGAAAGGAGACAAACCTAAGAGCATAACCCCATGAGGTTGAATAAGAATCTTGACTTGAAAAAAAGGATTGAGGGACAAGGAACAAGTTTGATAAAAGGGCTTAGCTCAAATCCATCATGAAAAAGGTGGAATATGACCAATTGATAAGGGGAGGAGGGTTTGAAAATTTTGGGACAAAAGGGGATCAAGTCAAGATCCTATTTTTAGTGCCATAAAGAAATGCTCTATGATTTGGATACTTTATAGGATTTGTTTGCAAAGTTTTTAAGGAGGATATAAAATGAGCTATGTATGCAAGAGGACCATGATTGGGACTTATGCAAAAGGGACTATAATGAGGTCTATAATGCAAGGGACTTTTGATATGCAAATGTAAGGAGATTAGGTCATGAATATGAAATATGAACGCTATCAAGCATGCCAAGAGGTTCCAAGTGAAAAGTTGAAGGTTCCATATGTTTACTCAAAGACAAGGTATGTTTTGACCATTTGATTATTTTTGAAGATTGATTTGGAAAAAAGTGTTCTTTAAGGAGAGTGTTTTTAAGATGTTGACAATTTTATTAAGGTTTGAAACACTCACACAAGACACACCATTTAGAATGGTTGTTGTAAAAATGAACAAACACACCACTTCCTAAGGATAGCAAGGATAGTATCTGTTGAATCCTCAATTGAACTGAAGTTCATCCATGCTTACTAATAGCAGAAAACCTAGAAGCTTGGAGGCACGGGCACCTCCTTACAGTGCACTCACTTCTCAGGCACTCCAAGCTTCAAGTCCCAAGGGTCATCACTTCCCAAGGGATTGTTGTCTTGAATAATAGCCGTGAAAGTGTGGGGCGTCTTAGTTGGTCTCTGACCTTTCACGCTGATAGATAAAAGGTTTTGGGATAATAAAAAAGGGTGTTTTGTAAAGGCATTTGTTAAGGTGGTTATATGTGCGGAAAATTAGCTCTGTTATGGAGGCCTCCCAGCCTACAAAAGTTACATTTTGTAGGTTTTAACACACCACAAGGGTACTAAGGGAGATCTTCTTCCCGGTATAACACATTCAACACCCATTATTTGTGAGATTAATCACAATGAAATCTTTTCTATACTAGTTTGGATGGGCTTGGCTTTAGCCTGTTACCGGTTGGGCATCCACTCTCACTGGCTCTACTAAATCACTTGGGAGGTAGCCACTCTAAAGGACTTGTATGGATTTCTCTTACACCCAAGATCAATGAAGGTGAGAAGGGAGAGGATACGTCCATACATTTCCTTGGGTTTACAAACTAAAAGACACTTTTAGACACATGAATGAAATGGTTCATTTTAAAGCACCAAGCTGAAGTGTTTTCTAACTACTAAAAATACACATGAAAGTTTCAGAAAACACAAGGTCTTCTACAAACATCCTACATTGAAACCATTAGTAGTTTTTAATGATTCATTCTTCATCCCACGATTGCCAAAATACTACACAAATCATCAGTAACACAAAAATCCAATATACTAAGCGCAGAAACAGGTTTAGGAATGCAGAAAATCAAAAATTTGCATGAAAAACATCAATTTTACCACCTACATAGGAATAGGATACCACCTGCGCCTAACCAGGGTACCACCTATGTAGAAACAGGCTACCACCTACGTAGCTTCTGACCACCTGCGCAGAACCCACAACCAAGTGCGCACCAACTGATTAGAGGCCTAAAAAGTGGTAAAACATGTAAAATTAGAGGTCTTTTGCACATCTAATAAAGTAAGACAATCAGAATAAAAACTAGGATTCATTCCTTATGCCATTTTGGATTTATTTGGAAATATTGAAGTGAATCTGAAACCCTAATTAGCTTGCATGTGCATTAAAATGATTTAGGAACATCTTAAGGACGAAATCTACATTTGATCCTAAACTAGTTCAAAGTTCATTTTAGGTACCCAAATCAGATGTGCATGTTCATTTTAGGTCCCTTATCAACTTAAAAAACTTGATTTTTCATAAAGTACTCCATTTGAACACCTAGTTAGGCTAGATTGAAAATTTGATTGAAATTGTAAAAAGCTTGATTGGATGTAACCCTAAACTAGGTGAATTTCATTTTAAGAGCCCAAATCAAATGTGAGAGTTCATTTTAGGCTTGAAAATTGAAATTTTAGGTTCATTAACCAAATTAGGGTTCATTAACCAATTTAGGGTTCATTTTCATAATTTAGGAACCATTGTAACCTTTAATCAGATAAAAATTAGAAGAGAAAGCATAAAATGTAGAAGTGCTTCCCAGACATGCAAATACTGATCCTAAACCCTAAATATGGATCTCATGTGACCAACTGAACAACTAAGAAGCCAAATACGTAGCTCTAGGCTCCTAGTGCATAGGTCTGGGTCCCAACTACGTAGGACTTAACCACCTATGCAAAAATAGTGACCACCTGCGCAGGAACAGTGACCACCTGCGCAGATTCAATGACCACCTGTGCAGCTTTAGTGACCACCTGCACAAAATTCTTCTAGAACCTACAAAAGACACAAAAACAAAAAAATTTATAAGTTAAGCATGTTTTACGTTGGGTTCACCAAATGTAAGACAAGAAAAATGCATATTAGCATATCTAGGAGATCACAAACCCTAATTAATATGCTAACCTATCTAATCTATCATAAAATCCATTCAAAAAAAGAGTTCACAAATATAGAGTATAAAAACACTAAGATACTCCCTTCAAATGTAACTTCCATGTCCTCCTTTCTTCTCCATAATCAGATTTGATGTTTCTCTTTGACAATAACACTATTGCACAAACATACAAAAGCAAAGTTTAGAAGTGAGAATACTAGGAGAGAGTGATCTAACCTTGCAAGAGTGGAATGCCTCTCAATTTATAGAAAATGTGAGTCAGTTAGGTGAGGTTGCACAAAATATATGTATAAATGAAGATATTGGTTGGTAGGATGTTAGGAAGCATGATATGGGGGAGATCAAATAACGAGCTATTGAGGATATTCATGAAGCACCTTAATAGGGATGTGAATCCTCAATTAAGGGGTATGGAAATTAGGTAAGATTAGGAATCATTAAATCAATTAATAATTCAATATTCTCAATATTCCTCACAAAATCAATAATTAGATTTATGAAATTATGAAAATCTCATAAATTGAAATTAGCCAATTAATTAATTGTTGAAGACTTGGGGAAAAGGGAATTAATAAAGTTTGTTTATTTATTCAATTAGGATATACAGATAAACTATGGGTTATTCATCCCAAGGGGGAAAATTATTGAATTATTGATCAAATTGAAGGTGTTAATGTTGAATTGAAATGATTTTGATGGTAGTGATAAGGATTAGGATCAATTTTGAGGGTTCTGGAATAGTTTAGGAAATCACGAGGCATCGATCAACTTTGACAATGCGCCCGCATAATGATGTTTGGAAATGATTGAAAAGTGCCAATAAACTTTGATAGTGTCATAGGATTGAAATAGGAATGGAGAAACATCAATGATCTTGGACAACGTTCCTAAAATAATAATAATCAGAAATAGTATTGATGATCATGGACAAGACTATTGAATTGATATTGATAGATTGATAACGATAACACTGATGAACTTTGAAAATGTTATCAAATAGCTGATTGAGGGAATATGAAGCATTGATGAACTTGGACAATACTCCTGAAATGATGACAAGATTGATCGAATTAAAATAGGGTTTTGACCAGTTTGGAAATTGGGTTAATTAGGCATCGATGATCTTGGACAATGCCTCAGAATGGTTGAAATGAGTCCAAACAATTCTGAAAGTGATTAGGAATAGAATAGAATGGGTTTATGAAGGTTTTGAATGGTTTAGGATCGAATAGGATTGGTTTAGGATTGTTTCAGGGTTGATCAAAATTGATTAGGAAAATGATCAATTTGATAAAGAGAGAAGAAATATTAGTAAATAATTGAACAATTTTTCAATATTTAATCATCAACAAAAGACATAATGTTGTCATATCATAAAAATCATATGAACAACATAGAGGAATAATTAGGTTGCAAAACAACGTTTCAATTGTGATGCTAAAAATGTTAAAATACGTAGACCAGTAGGCTCAAACCATTTTTAGGTGTCTATAGGATCATCTACCATTGGTGTACATTATACATATTAGGGGGGATACTTGGTCTCTCTTCATCTCTCTTATGTGTTGTACTTTTTCCTCACATGGGATTTTTTCCTTCTCGTTATTCTTTGAGATTTCTTTTATGTATTCATCTCTCTCTCTCTCTCTCTCTCTCTCTCTCTCTTTTGGGGGAGGGTGGGGGGAGTTTTGTCCCATTGGTTTTTCTCCCTCTCTCATTTGTGAGATTTAATTTTATTGTATTTGTACATGGGTACCCAAAAGGGCCGAGTAGCTGGGACCCATCTTGCATTGTCAGATTAGGTTTGCATTCCCCTAAGTTGCACTTAAGGGGGCATATTTGTGCAATTAATTATTCACCTAATTAGACTTTACTTAAGGTTAACTAGCATACTACATACATAGTAGTTTATATTTAAGACACTTAGCAGTTTGAACCTTTATTTGCACATGGTGTAGGATAAATTCCACTTTAGGTGGTGATAGTTGTTATCGTATTCCACTTTATGTGTTTTCTCCACCTTTAGTGCACTTATCACTTTATCATCCTCCACATGTTGCACATTCTTAATTGCACAATGGAGGATGATCCACCTTTGGTGGACATGTGATTCCACCTTGTGTGGGTGATAATTTATCTCCTACTTCTCATGGTGTTTTATTGCCTTGCCTATATAAGATGACAAATCTATTCATTATATCAATGTTCTGCAATTCAATTCAGTATTTTTCACATTGATGAGAATACAGTTTGTTCTTGTCCACATTTTGTCTCGCTCTTTTTTGTTATTCATTGGAATATATATCTTTGGTTGTTTCTATTGGAAAATTATTACAACATCCCTTGCTGAATATAGGAAATTTTCATAAAGATGAACAATGGGCTCTTTTAGCCAAAGTTTGAAGAGTTTGTACTAAAAACTATTCTCCGAGACATCTCATTTTTTTTACATTGCAAACCAGGGTTTTTAAAGATCTATCCATTATTTTTTACATATTGTCAATGTGATCACTTAATTATGATAATTTTTATAACCACCGCCATGCTTGAGAGTTTTACATAATTAATCTTTATGCACATGGCATGGGTGTCAACTATACTTTATTCAATTGAATCATCATCATGGGATGGAAAATTAAAAATTTCCCTTATAACAAATGATCTTCTTCTACCATATGGTTGTTGGAATGTGATGTTGTTATTGTTGTTGTCATTAATGATTTTCATTGATGTCAACATATCTTGGTTGATTAGATGAATTTTGATAAGGTTCTATTTTGTGTGTTGATGATTCAGAATTGGTGTGCTCTGGATGTTGTGTTATAACAATCTATCTTTGGTCATGTTTTCCCTAGTCCTATTCATGTTGAAATATAATGAGATACATTCTTTTGGGTCTACACCGATCTATATATTAACTAGCGTGCTTCATAAACATTGTATGCATAGTAACATGTTCTTTGGCTCTGAATACTGTGATGTTTGGATAGTGTTTTGTTTTGAGCGAGGAATTTTCATGTGGTCCACATTTCATTCCTTTCCACTATGGGAATATTTTGTAGTGACCTATTTCAAATTATATATGGACAACTTAGAAGATGGTGAATTAAAATTATGCTTGGATAACCTGAACGTTTATGAAAGAATGGAATATATAAGTAAACGGTCATTATGTTTGATATATTATAGAGATGTGATGCGATGTGATGCAAACCTAAAAAGATAAATCCAAATATTGTGAAGTATGTGAAAGTGTGCAACCAGAGGTAGCAGATCATAGAATTATTTTGTGTTGCAGTTGGTGATAGTTGTTCCAGTGGTGGATTTGTTTTTTATTATTTCTTCTTTCGGGAGTGAGTCATCTTTCTACTGTGATAGTTGGATTTTATATTTTGGGCAATGAGCCTATCATAAATGAGCATCTCAGCAGTGAGACTCCATTGTAAAAATCACCTTAACCGATGTTTCATATTTGAGAATTATAATTATTTGTAGTTTTTCCCATCTTGGGTTTTCCACATAAATTTGGTGTTCATTGTGTATGATGTTATTATGTGTTTTCATGTTCATGTATTTTTTATCTATTTGAATTGAATTAAGGTTTCCCTAGATTAATTAATTTGAAGAAAATTGTTTTATAATAATTGATTCACTCCCATCTCAATTATCTAGATTGTTAAACAGTTGGTATCAGAGTTTTAGTGCCTAAAAGGAGAGCTTAACCACTTGAGGTAGATCTGATGGCGCACAAACTATCGATTCCTATATTTAATGGATCTAACTATAGTTCATGGAAAATGGAAATAAGAGGTTACCTAATTTCCCTAAGCACCACTACTTGGAAAATTGTTGAGACAAAATACATTGTACTGATGAATGGTCCTACTATTGCAAATGAGATTTCAGCCTATGAAAAGAATAAAAAGTAAGATATAAAATCTTTAGTTCTTTATCAAAGACCGAGTTAACAAAAGTTATTTCATTGAAAAATTCCTATGAGGTTTGGGAAAAGTTGAAAGAAATTTATTGTAATACCTACCCCTTAGTCTGCCTTTCTGTGTCAGTTTCTAATCTCTTTTAGGCCTTAGTATGTATGAGTTAGTGATTTCAAGTGATATTAAGGATATTTATGTATCGCTTTTCATTATGTTATTGATCCATTGGTAGTTGTATTATATCATCTGTGTGCATATGATTTGTGATTATTTCATGTTGTTTATGTTTATGTTATGAAATCATTTTGATTAAGGTTTTCTGACAATACTAACCCTATATTTATATGTGCATGGATCATTGTGATGATTTACTTTACTGTTTGAGGTGTTTGGTATGGTATGGGATAGAGTCATAGTTACTTGCTTCGGTGAGATCCACATGATAAACTAGTCTCAACCATTGTTTTCTATATTAAATGTATATATGTTCATCTTTGTGCTGATAGGTTTGCAAGTACCAGGCTACGTCTTTCCTGAATTGACAGGAGTGAGCGTGCCCTATCACAATATCTCAATGGTAAGAGAGGGGAGATAATATCAAGTCCAAATCCATACCCTAAACCCTTATTTTGTCCTGGAACTAGACAAGAATCTGATTGACTACCCTAGTGTTTGAATCTGTCAAGTGAAGTGGATTTGTGAGCCTGTTTGTGTGTGCTTGGGTGTCTGTTTTAGTTGATTCTCTATTTTAGTTGTTTATCTGTTTGGATGGGTTTCAGGTGATTTAATGATGCTTTTAGCTTGATTTATTTAATGAATATTTATGAAAAATATTAATGTTAATTATTGCACCTTTAATAAGGTTAAAACATTAATATATAAAATATATGGCTATTTAATAATTAAATAGTAATTGATTTAATTATTAAGTCTTAATTTAAATTATTGAGATTTAATAAATATTAAATTCAATTAATTATAATTAGTAGTGCAAAATTGATTTATTAAATATTGCTTTAAGTTGCATGATTAATTGATTTATTTAATTGAAATCACATGCATTTTCAATTTAACACTTTGCTTTCATATTCTAAAGTTGAGTTATGCATGCTTTAAGTGAAAATTGAGAATAAAGATTTTCTTTTAATTATTCATTAGATAATTTATATTCGCTTTAGAGTTTTCACTTTTTGAAAACCCGAATGCTTGGTTTTCTATATCCTTGGATTGAAAGCCATTTTGGAGATTATTCAATGAGGGGAGAAAGGAAAATCAGGTGATGGAGTATTTGTGAATGCTTGAGAGCATTTTGGAGCACATTTGGAATTTTCTTTGCTTGGATTTGTGGATTGTGTTCCTCTTATCAGTTATTGAGGTAGGATCTTGTACATGTCAATTCTAGCTTTCGGATCCCCATCTTCCATGTATCCGAAAAGCTAGGATCCTTTGTGTGATCTTCCTTGTTTGATTATTGTGTGGTTTATTGATTTGAAATTTTAGAAATATGTTCTTGTTTCAATTTTTTGTTTTTCTTCAAGTTTGCATGTTAGATCTGTGCCTATGGGCATAAATATTTCATTTTTGGGTGTTAGTTGTAAAATGGGTACTAGGGTTTTCATGTGGAAATGAATTTGTTCAAAATTGCCTTTAGGGTTTCAATTTGAGAAAAGATGTTAATTTTTAAAGAAAATTGATGATTATTGCCAAGAAAGGGTTTAACTCTCAGATCTGTGAATATGTTACCTTGAAAGTGGAAAATTCACCTTTGCCATGTTCTTGCCAAAATCGGGTCAAGATTTGCATGAAAATAAAACAATTGAGTTAAAATTGCATGCTTGAGAAAGAAACTCTTCTTAAAAATAAATTAAAATATTAGATTTAGAATGTCTCTTGTTATTATCAATTTGCATGCTTAAAAGAAAGAAAACTCTTTTTGAAAAAAAATAAACAAATTAATATTAAATTAGACATCTTTCTTATTTTTATCAATTTGCATGCTTAGAAAATCATCTTAAGAAAATAAAGAGTTATTATTAAATTTAGAATATTTCTCTTATTTGCATCAAATTGCATGTTTTATTATTTAAGTAATTTAATATTATTGCATGTAAATATAAAATAAGGATAAATGCATGTTCTCTCTTTTATTATGAAAATTAATTAAGTAATTTTTTTAAAGAATAAGTATTTATTTGCATGTTATTTAAGAAAGATTTATTTATTTGTATTAAAATAATTCTTGTTGGAATTTGCATGCAATAGTATTCTATTTTTAGAAATTATATTTTTTCAAAATAAAAAAAAGTTTTTTCTTAGATTTCGCATGGAGTGGTATTATGTTTTTAGAAATTATAATTTCAAGAAAAAAAAGATTTTTTTTTTAGAATTCGCATGGAGTGGTATTCTATTTTTAGAAATTATAATTTTAGGAAAAAAAAATTAGAATTCGCATTTAGTGGTATTCTATTGTTAGAAATTATATTTAAAAAAAAAAAAACTTTTACTTGTAATTATATTTGGTTTTTAGTAATTATTAAATAGATTAATTTATATGAGGTGGATTTTATAAATTGGTCTATACAGGCTTGATGTGCATTTTCTTTGGAAAAATTGAATTATATTGTTGATAGTAATTTTATCAGATAAACTAATTTGCATAGTGTTACTATAAATGAGTTTATCACTGAATGTTATTGTCTTTCTGAAATTGTACTCATTATGTGATAGTGTGTCTTTTGAGTGACTGATTAAAAGATTGTGTGTTTCTTTCCCTTTTACGATACTGCAATGTGTTGGTTGTCTGTTGGGATTAGTTGGCTATCAGGATGTAAAACCAGAGGTTTTGGGTTTTCTTTAGCTTTGGTGTTTTATGTATTTTAGTGCATGTTCTTGTTGATATTGATTTTGAGTCTTAATCTTTTTACCCAACCTAGTTGTTTAACTAGTCTTATGTGATCATGTGATAGTACTTTATGTGATATTGGCCAATTGAGAACCAATAGTTCTTGTGTGGGCAAGAACCAGATTTGAGAGTTATGTTATTCTCTTTGATATTGTTTATGATTCTCTAAGAGTGTATCCCTATATGAGCGGGAGTCATTGATGAGGTTTATGATATACCTTTATGATGTTCTTGTGTGAACCTATGGTAGATTACCTAGTTGTATACTAGGAGGTGGCTTGCAATAAATTATCGGAGCTCACAAGTGGCTGCTAGGATCATTTATTGTAAGTAATTGTAACAAGTGATAACATAATAATTTATTAGGATGCATTAGTATAATCTAATAAGATATTAAGCCTCACCCATGCTTGAGAGCTATTATAGGCCAAGATGGAGGATGAGTTGATGCTTGCTGCCTTGAGGGGTGTGTGGCATAGTTAGTGACTTTTTCTGTTTGAGAGGTCATTGGCGTCGTGTATGGTCACTTGAGTGCTAGGATCCATTGAGGGATTTCTAGGAAAAAACTCAAGGGCTAGACGTACATGATGACACCTTCCTATATAAAGCTTAGGCTATCCTACGTGTGTTGGTTACCTTTGGTATTCGATAGGTCTCCTTATTGTAATTTAGAAAGCTTCTATGATCTTCCTATGCTTTTCTTTATGATGGTTGTATACCCCTTGATATTTGTCTTCTAGTTGTACACCCATGTGAGTGGGCATCTTATTATCTCCTCAGCACGATGGGAGTGGACCTTTGGTTCCACGCGGTCAGGTGGTAGTGATTCTTATTACCATTGAGATCTGACATTCATCTTCATGCTTGGATAATCCTTGTTGCAGCTCTTCTTCTATCTTCTTATTCTTCTAGAGCCTTGTACAGTTTCATGAGTTGTATATTTATACCATATGTGTATATTGGATGACATCTTTTGGAGGATGTATTGTATTGTATTGTTATGTATTATTGCATACCCTGCGACATGTGTAGTGGATGTTGATTCAAAAATATATGTGGTCTTATTATATTAGATGTATATTATTGGATTTAGTTGATGTATCCTTTATGTTAGTCTTTATAGTTGTTATTCATAGATTATTTTTCTTAAGTAATTCTACATCAAGGAACCCTTGAGTTTTGTAACCTTTGTTGAGTTGTACTTATGTTTATGTCATGTTATCTCATGTCTTTCTTCCACATTGTTAACATTATTGTTTATAAATATTTAAAAAAAAATTATCATGTTATCTTGGTTGCATGTTTAGGTTAGTTCTCCTGGGTTCCCTGGCAGGGTATTACATTTATGAAGGAAATGATAGAATTAAATTAACAAATAAGTTGACTGCCAAACATAGATAAGCAAATTTGAGAATGGAAGAAGGTAGAGATATAGAAATCTATTTTTAGAGAGTTAATAGTGCAGTAAATCAAGTTAAAAATCAAGGATGCATTTTGACAGATGAAGATGTTATGGAGAAGATTATGATGAATCTACCAGAAAGCCACAGTGATAAGATCTCGGCTATTGAGGAAGTTTATGATCGGGGTAAATTCACTAGAGAGAAACTCTTTGGCACTTTGACCATTTTTGAGATGAGGAAATTTGGAAAAGAAAAAGAGAAAACTGAAACAACCTTTAAAGTCACAAAGATAGAATATGATCTAGATAGTAACAGTTCAGATGAGTTGGAAGCAAACTTCACAAGGAAGATAAAGAATGATATGAAAAAATACAAAGGTATGTTACCTCTTAAACATTTTAGATGTGGAAAAATTGGTCATAAAGAAACTAGGTGCCCGAAAAATGGAACAAAACAAAATTTTAAAAGATTCAATAAGAAGGCCTATTATGTTAATAAAAATGCTAGTTTTATGCAAGAAAATTGACTCAAGCACACCAATGAAACATTAATTTAAAGAGTTAAATCTAATGAATGTAAAGCATGAAAGTCCAATGGATTGAACTCAATTAGTTATAGCTTTGGGTTTTCATTGTGGAGACTCAAGTTCAAATCCCCATAGGGACATCTTGTGTGACTCTTAGTCTTCTTAGTTCGCTCATGGTTTCTAGTGTGTTATTTGTAAGCGATCTCTAATATAAAATATAAAGAATGAAAGCACAAGAAAACTTGTCAAGATTGTCTCATTGTCCTCTATTTTCACCTATTTAGTCTTTTAGATTGCTCTCAACAATATTTAGACCTCGTAAATGATAACTTGAAATATGAGATTGAATTAAGATGATTCAAAATGCAAGCTATTTTGATCTAAGATGTAATATTAATGATGTTAGATGCAAGATCCATGATGCAAGCTATGTAAATGGAGTTAAAATGCAATTGTATGATTCCATCCATGTTGATTTAAGCTAAGAAATTATTTATATTAATGCAATATTCAGCTAGACATGAAGATACAATACACAATTAAGATAAAATGAGATATATGCTAGATGAAATGAGAACTAAAATTGTCATTATCATGATGCTAGAAATGGATTGATATTCTAAAATACTTTTATGCCTATGCAATTGCAATTGGGATTGGGGTTGGAATATTGGATCCTTTTACGTCCAAAGTGAGGAGTATTTATAGGATTTTCCAAGGCTTAGGGGTATGGTGTCACTAACCATGGTCAAGTTGCAAGTTGGTTGAGGGGAGATAAGGTGGAAAGGGTGGAATTAGAGGAATTAATTAGGATGTCAATTATATAGTTAAATTATTGAATTTAGTCACATAATAGAGGAATTTAATAAAGATATGAACTATATAATTAAATTGTTAAATTTAATCACATAATAGAATATTTATGATGTTGATTAATTAAATAGCTTATATTTAATTAACAGTGATTCTTGACAATTTTTAGGTGTATACATTTTGCCCCTATTTGAATCAATGTGCGATCAATGCGTTAGTTCAAAGAAAATTCAATTTTTGTCTCTTGAGTGATGCTTTGATACATAACTGATCTAATGACTGTCCCACTTGATGTGATTGATGTTGAAAAGATTCAATGGATGTCCCTGATTCAAAAATTGATTTGTTTGATGCCCCATATTGGGAAAAGATTTTATCGATGCCCCAGATATGAAAATGTTTTGATAGCAGCCTATATGCCCCCTTGGAAGGTAAATCAGAAAGATTTTGTGATTTTTAGGTATTTTTGAGGAGTTTATGCTTTTTAGAATTTTTTTGTTTTATTTTCAAATTTTTATGATTTTTTGAGTTTTTTAGATTTATCTCCTCATAAATTGATATTAAAATGATGCCTTGGTTGGATTAGTGTTGGAATATGGTTGAGCATGTTGGAGTTTGGTACTTGGGTGTGCTGACATTAATGGTTTTTCATTGACGTCAACATACTAATTATTCTTGTAGACAGTGTGTTCAGTATGTTTAGTGAAGAGGATTTCAGTTGTTCAGATGTTATGTTGAAGATCTTGAGTTGTGATCATGAGGTAGTGTTTAAAGGTGTCTATAGGCGATCTATAGAGGTTCACTAAATTTTGAATGACAGTTTGAGTTAGGTATGATCGAGTTTCTGGTTGCTTGTATTACATTGTTCTTGTGTAGAGTAGATGAGTATTTGGTCCAGGATGCCTTGGATTTGATGTTTCAGAGGTTTTGAAGCTAGAAGCTACACGATGCCTTATCATTGTGTTCATAGCTAGTGTTGTTCATGATTTAAGTGATCATATTTTCTATTTTGGTAGTGTGTTGGCATTTCTTTATTTAGGTCCTAGCTGACTTAATGGAGTAACGTGTTGCAATTCTTGATGTTGCTTTGGAAACATGCATTAGTGTTTGTGGTTGAAGATTTTGGTCCTATCTACATCTTAGCCAACTTGATTTGGATCACTTTGAAGATCAAGTATAATGTTTATATATTTAATTGTAATAGGTCTTAGCCAACCTAGTGGTTGATTATTCTTTGTAATGAGTATAAATGGGAGATCATTTTGTAATTGTGAGATTTGAGAGAATGTGTGAATGTAAGGAGAATTATTGATATATGTATTATGCATTTAAGGAAGAGTTTGTAATTTATTGGAAATGTATTGGCATTGGAGATGCTATTTATCAGTTTGGTTGTAATGGATTGTATGTCCACCCTGTTGTTATTGAAGATAGATTGGTGAACCCGACTGAGGGCTAGATCTATGTTTGTATTATGAGAAGTGAACTCTGGGAAATGATCCTATAGATTGGGTTGTTAGCCTATGGTTTCTAATGCATCCTTTGTTCTCTATTTTTCTCTTAAGAAGTTAGTAATTTTAGAAGAGTTCATTCATCTTGTGGGTTTGATTCCCACTGGGTTTTCCCCTTCACTAGTTTCCTCGAGAACAAATCTTGGTGCTCTATGTTATTTTTTTTGGATATTGTATTACTATTTATCTTTCCAATCTAAGTGGCTAAAGTAAAATTAAATTATTATTAGGTGTGTACAATCGATTCCCCCCTCTTAGTTGTGCTTGCCTCCTTTTGGGCCTAACAATTGGTATCAGAGCATATTCATTTTGAAGAAGCTTGACCGCCTGAAGGAGGTCCATCATGGAAAGTATAAGAGAAGAGAGTTTGAAGTTTGATGGAAACATCTATTTGATCTGGAAGGATCAGATTACCACCTACCTAATATGCATGGGGATAGAAAATGAATACTGGCAGACCATTGGGAAGACTTATGTTATTTTGAATGACCTAACAAATGCTACTACAGATGTCTTCATAGAAATTAAATGAGAACATGTCAGAAAGGGAGACCTTGATCAAAACCTTATCTAATTTAGAATATTCTCAGGTTTATGGATTAAGGACTGCACATGAGGTATGGAAAATATTAGAAACTATTTATGAATTAGGTGACACATATGTTAAGCAAGCTAAGTTGGAGGGATTAAAAGAAAAATATGAAGATATGAAGATGAGTGAAGGTGAAACTACCTTAGTCTATTTGCAAAGAATAATTGATATGGTTTATGCAATGAAATGTGCTTGTGGTACCTTGATATAAAATGAAGTTGTAGACAAGATTATGAGATCCTTTCCCGCATGTTACAATGAGAAAGTTTCTGCTATTGAGGAATTGAGAACTATAAGAGACATTTAAAGAGAATCTTTGGTAGGTAGACTCTATGCATATTAGATGACTACACTTGGTAAGGAATTTATGAAGGTTGAGATTGCATTTAAATCCAGTGTGACTAAGTATGACCTGGGAGAAAGCTCTACAAAGATGAAATTCAAACACTATGCTAAATATTGGGAAGACATCATGGAGGAAGAAAGGAAGATTGTGGAACTTGAAGCTTTGATCATGAGAAGACTACGTAAGGGCTCTGGTAAGTATGAAGGAGGGTTACCTTTGAAATGCTTCAGTTGTAATAAGATTGGTCATAATGCATCTAGATGTTAGAAAAAAAAACTCCAAGGATTTTAGAGACATATCTAAGAAATATCATCCTAAGGGTCATAAAAAATTTATGTTGTTGAAGAGCGTGTGACTGATGATGAGTCTATTTCTACTGAGGAATAAATTGTGTTTATTTATATTTGTAGGATAAGAAATTGGATGTTTATTTAAATTTAAGATATATAATGTGTAATGTGTGGGGAAGATAATATGTTCCTTTTAACCTCAAATACACAAAGGAAGGATCCAAATTGATTAACCCCAAAGGAAGGATCAATGCATAAATGAATAGATTGATTGGAAATGAGAATAAAGAGGAAGACCTTAGATTCCATTTTATAGAAGAGAATATGTGATAGATGTGGGATTTGACAAATGCAAATCCATAGAACCCGGATACACTTGCATGCAAATAACCTATTACAGAGAAGAAGCACGAGAATGAAAAAGCATAACTCAAAGATGCTCAAAAGAAGAGTCAAAATATTGTTCCCTAAGTTATGAAAGAAACATTACAAAGTTCAGCCTATAAAGGTGAACAAACCCTAAATAGAAAAACTAGGTTGCGCAATATAATTAATATAAAATATTAATTATATGCAACTAAGAGACAGGTTAAGTGAAAAAAGAGTAATGAAACTACATAATTACTCTAACACCCCCCCTTAAGTGAAGCTTAGGAGGTAAGCTAACCTAGTACAGCTATGAAAGCAAGAAATGAGTCCCGACAACAAGGCCTGATCAAGTACCCAATACAAGGAAATCTCTGTAAACTGGAGACAAAGGAGAAAACCCAGTGGGAAAAACTCCTCTCCAAAAAGAGATATAAAAGCAAGCAAAAAACAAAGAATGACTTCAAGAGACTCTCTCAAAGCCATGAGTACAATGCGTGCTGCCTGTTGGTGCCCAAAAATGCTGAATTGAATTTCCTTTGGACTTGCCAATCCAATGATGGGAAATCCAATTATTTTTGGCCAACTAATGGGAATGATCGATTATGATCCTCTTCCCCTACGCTTCTGG
>MU227621.1:224987-247024 GCA_018584345.1 Thuja plicata | reverse complement strand
TAAGGTGAAAAGACACAACCCTTATTACAAAATATTTTGAAAAAATAATAAACTAACTAAAAAATAACTACCTAACTTTTGGATTTGGCTTTGGTCAAAAATCCAAAACACATTGTGAAAACCTAAGCTTTTTGCTGGAGATAGGAAATTTGATTTCCCAAATTGGGTCAGTTTTAGATTTTTAAAATTCAACCATCTTCAGCCTTTGTCGGCATCATCTTTGTAGCAGGTTGAAATTCTAACATTTTATGAAGACTTCGATTAGTTAGTTCAATTTATTTGTGTCATAAATCTTTCTTCCTTTAATTTTTTTGGTATGGAGAAACTTGATTCTTGATAATGGATTGGGACTTCTAAATTCTCAAAATTTAGGGTACCACCACTACCAACCCCCCCGTGAGAGAGGGTCAAGGCTCCAAAGCCCCCCAAAATGAAAGAACCCCTGGATCAATGAACAAACCACTGTGACTCCAATGCAAAGGAGTGAAAGATAGTGAGCAGTGAAGAGGTAATCTCAAAAGATGGGGTGTCACTGGAAGGCCGAGATGATGCTCAAAGGAGTAGACACAAGGATCCTAAAATGGAATCCCTAATGCAAGTGGTATGACAGGTGTGCTGACACTATCATGAGAGAGGAGATGAGTGTCCTCTGTAGAATCCTCAACAACTGCACCTAGTGACTCGATGAATGGAGCTGGAGGATCTGGCAGCGTTGAGGAAGAGTCCTGTTAAAGAGAAGAAACCTCAACAAGATGTGGTGTGGCAGTCATAGTAGTGGTCTCAGGAACAACACAGAGGTTCAAGTGACCTGACTGCACCACATGATGCTCTGATGGAAGAGGAGAGTTGAGCTATGATAATGGAGATGGTGGACCAAAATGTGTGAAGGTGTAGAGACGGGTGGAATGATCAACTGTCCCTATAGCAACAATGCCTCCTGTCGCACTATCCCTGATGAGGGCTGAATTTGTCGTGAACTCAATTGTCTTCCTGACCCACTGAGAGTAATCTGATGAATTGAGAGAAGGTTTGCAGATAGAGATGGAACATACAATACATCATTGAATGTGCCATCTTGAATGCTTACAGAAACTTTACCATAGACTATCATAATAGTGTTGTTCCCCATGAGAATGTGAGGAATAGGAGAAGTCACAAGAGAAGAGAAGATCTCTGGAGAAGATGTCATATGGTGAGAAACACCTAAATCCAGTATCCAAGGGACCTGTGAAGGGGATGTAGCAGAAGCCTGGAATGCATGAACCTTTCCAAGATACTGTCTAGCTGAAGAAGATGTGGCAGAAGACTAAAAAGCAGTCCCCTGTGAGCCAGAAGAGGATGGAGAGGAAACAGTGCTCTTCTAAAGGAGAGCTTGCAAAGTCGCAATCTATTTCTCATAGACATCAAAATTCCTCTGATAGAAAAGTGACTCATCATGAGTTCCCTTTTGACAATAGGAACATGAGGGTTTGTCAGTCTTTGATTTATCCTTTTGAGGAGTAGATGGTGGTGCCTATTTATGCTTTGGCTTTTGTGAAGATGAGTGGGCAACCAAAGCATGGCTCATAGAGCCAGAAGAACTATCCAGCTATTGAATCTTTGACTGCTCTTGAGTCAATCGATCACAGAAGGTCTCAAAGGAAGGCATAGTGTTTTGAGGGTCCAAAGCATCCATAGTGGAATAGAAGGTGGAGGAGAAGATCAAAAACTGTCTATGAAGCTTTGAGAGTATCAAAAAAATACACTCATTATCTGACTTGGTCTTCCCACATCCCTATAAAACTGAATGGAGAGAATTGAACTTCATCAAGAAGTCCTTAATGGTGGAAAAACTATCAGGACACAACAATTTCAACTCTACATTAAGCTGAAGTACCCTGAACTCATTAACTGTGCCAAACAAATATATAAACTTGTTCCATATAGCCCAAGGAGTGTTCAAATTCTCTAGGTGAAACAGGAGACTGTCAGAAACATTCAGTGCCAGTAAGCCCATGGCTTCATCTATTTTATTCTATGTTGAAGAGCCTCAAAAGGACACTGTAGAATAGGTTGGTTCTCATCCAGACATGACCATAGGCCACGTGACATGAGTAGCTTGGTCATGTGTGCTTTCCAGGTGTGGTAATTATGTTGTGTCAGCCGGGCCACAAAGGGGTCTGACATTGAGAGAAGAAAAAGATGGAAGTAGAAGGGTCTTTTTTTGAAATTAAATGATAGAAAGAAAAATCAGCCCCCCACAATGTATGATTCTATCCCCTGTACAACAAAGAAACAATTACTAAAAGCACAAAAAATAAGAAGAAAACCTGGACGCCAGATGCAGAGATGGAGGAAATAGAAGCCTCTACTTCAATGCCAAAAAATAGAGCTCAAACATTTGAATCAATGAACAAGACCAACATCATCATGTCTGGCTCAGAAACACCTTTCCAGAGATATTTCATTTTTTGAAAATGGACACCGTATGCCCAAGATATGGCCAAAAAACCAAGTAGTTCTCCGAAAAACAAATCTCTGGAAAAAACCAGAGACGACAAAAAATTTGACGTCCAAATGACCGTCACAACTATCAGGAAAAAATTTGACAGCCGTCTACACCTCGTGGGCCCGTCTCGCTGCAAAATTTTTCAGTCGCCGAAAAAGTCAAATTTCACCGAAAAATTTCGAAAACCGCCAAAAAAAAAAAATTCTGGTCAGTGACATTAGCAATGACATCACCTAGCTGCTATTCACGTACTTGGTGGTGGGCTGGTGGCAAACACCAGTGGCGGTGGTGGACGGGCGGTTCCCGGGTGGTAGCTCTGCTGCTAGCAGTGCCGCTAGTGGTGTTGTCTGCTCCGCCGAAAACCGAGGGCCGGTGGGTGGCGCATCGGCAGGGGCCGAGCGCGGGCTGGTGCAGGGTGGCGTTGGGGCGGCATGGGGTTGGCATACTCTGGCAGCACTTCTCAGGGGCTTGAAAACCCTTAAAAATCAAATTTTTAATTTTTTTTTAAATTTTTTTTTCTTGAAGTTTCTGTTGTACGACCTAGGAGGCAAAAAAAATTTCCAGAGGTCATTGTGACCAAAAATAGTTACCTTTATATGTATTTTGAATCTCCTGGGCCTTCTGAGCATGATGGTGGAGTTTTTTTTTTCTCAAAGTACTCCAAAAACTAGCGCCTCCTCCAAAATGAAAAAAAAACCCCAGAGAAGCTGTGGCTTTCTTCTTTGAATTGTGGCTTCAAAAAACCTTCAAACCAGGCAGCGACAGGGTGGCTCTGATACCATGTGGGATTTGACAAATGCAAATCTATAAAACCTGAATACACCTACATGCAAATAACCTATTATAGAGAAGAAGCACAAGAATGAAAAAGCAGAACTCAGAGATGCTCGAAAGAAGAGTCAAAATATTGTTCCCTAAGTTATGAAAGAAACATTACAAAGTTCAGCCTATAAAGGTGAACAAACCCTAAACAGAAAAACTAGGTTGCGCAATATAATTAATATAAAATATCAATTATATGCACCTAAGAGACAGCTTAAGGGAAAAAAGAGTAATGAAACTACCTAATTACTCTAACAACAGATTTAGGAAGATTAAAAACTTTAATTGAAATGATTTGAATAAAATTACTAACCTCAAAATGCTACAGATCTGAAGAATGTTGTTTTCGGGTGCCTGCACTAAGTTTCTAGAAAATTTGCAACCGGATTTGGAACATAAATGTAGAGATGAACAAAAACTAGAAATATTTTTCTAATCTGGCTTAGTTCCTATATTGATCCAAAAGTCAATGTCACCTTTGACCTAGAATTTTTGATTCTGACTTAGAATTTCTGATTCTGACCCTGAACAAAATGTCGATTCTGACCTAGAAATGAATGTCACCTTTGACCCTAAATTTTTATTTCTGACCCAGAATCTCTAAATCTTTCCTAGAATAGAAGGTCGATTCTAATTTAAAATTTCTAATAGAAAATTTGTTTCTGGATCGTGATAGTTTGCCGAAAAGAGTATTCAAATCTGCACTCCAAATCGTTGTTTTGAACATGTCTCTGCAAGAAAAATGGTTTTTTGTTGAGGGGGGAGGGGTTTTCCTTGGTCAAACTCTAGTTTTGGAATTAACCTCAAAGTATAATTGAAATTGCATAAGTAAACAAAGTAAATGAACAAATTCACCTTGCTTGTATAGAAACCCTTGTGGTGGATTTGAATCTGTGGATCCACAAGCATGTATGCACCAAATGGATGTAGAATGTAGAATGTTAGATGTACGATGTCTCAAATCAATTTCTTGTATATATTCAACACCAATCTTGAATGGATCTTGGAATATAAAGAGACTTGGAGGAATGTGGATGGAGAAATTTTCAACAAGAGGGATCTGTTAGCACTTTTTCTTATAGAATCAATATACAACAGTAACTGCTTGACTCTCAGATTCCCAATTCAGATTTGTACATTGAAAATGATAATTAACAAGGATATATTCCTTCTACACTTTGAGTTCCACAAACTCAAGCGGGTGCACCTATCTTCAGATTCACTGCTTCACAAGAAATCTTATAGTGGATCAAGGATTGTTAATCCTTCTTCTTTTTAGGCCACTTGTCTTAGGAAGGTTAACCTATGAATTCTCTCTTTAAGGAATCACCATGATTAAATGTATTTCTCAATACACTTAGCTAGACATGTGTATTTTAAATAACAGAAAGAAAAAGATTATCCAATATTTGAATGATTTGATGATAACAACTACTTATCAGAACTTGACCAGTGCCTAATCCTGAGCCATATACTCATAATGAAACATAAATTTACTGAATACAATTAATTAAAACACAAACAAAATCTAAAATAGAATGCCTTACAAACTATCCTTTCACTCTCATACCTCTATATTAAATTCCTGCATAAAAACCAAACCCTCTGGAACTATTTACAAGATTTAAACCCTCCTTGAAAGCAACTCACAAATAACAACACAATTACCTTATAACTGGTACATTTAAAATGGTTTAAAAATTAAACATACAAGAGTTGAATGTAAATGCAAACAGACATCAATGATATGAAATTGGAAATTCCATTGTATTTCATTAATAGTATCTTAATTTTAATACATTCAAATTGACTAAAAACTTAAAACTTAGACACAATTCAAAATCCTGCCTCGTAGTTTTGATTTTACCATCCTTTACAATATTTTACAACTTGTTATTTATAGCCAGCATTAGTCATCTTGGAATCCTTAAAGATCAAGGATTCAAGAAGCTTCAGATGACTAAGCTAAAAGACAAAACTCAGAGCCAAATAAGACAAAATAACAAGTGGCCAGAATAACCACTTTTGCTACAAGATATTCCAAATATTTTTGTCCTATGTCCGCATGGTGATTGTATTTTATTTACATTTGTTTGGAGATAACCATCTAGAATTTTTTTTATCCTTGATCATGTTGATGTAGGATCTTTCATCTTCTCTTGTCTTATTCAAACTTTTGGGAGACATTGTCATCCGTGGCCTTTCATACATTATTCTCTTCTCCTTGATCATCTGCTTGGTACTTGTCCCTCCAGGAAGTGTACACTTCATCACTTGGCCAATCAAAACCAATGGCTTAATCCCTTTTTCTATTGATCTCACCCCAACTGACACTTGCCTTCTCAACCTCTTCTTTCCAAAACTCCAAAAATTGTTTTGCTCTATTAATGATATTTATGGTTTGAACAAACAAAATTGTGCTTTCCAAGGTAATGATGCTATGTGTCCTGGTGGTTATTGTTTCTTTTACTTTCCTTAACCATAATACCTCATTATTTATATCACCGCCCTTTTTGAATAGGTTGGGATATATCTCATACTTATCCTTTTAAAACTCTCTCCTCAAGGTTTCTACCTTTTCAATTAGGGTGCTTCTTTTGATATCCAAGTTTGTCATCAACTGTAGGCACTTGTAAGTATGGGTTAGAATAATATCAACATTGTTTTTCTCCTTGGATAGGGAATAAAATGATTTCAAATCAGCCCCTTTTCCCTTCCATCTATCCAAGAGCAAACCTTATTGATCTTTGTCTGCATCATAGTCACTTATTATGATAATAATCTTATTCCCCAGCAGATAAAGAGTAGCAAGATTCACTTCCCTAGCACACCTCAGGGGGCTTGAATATTTATTATCAGATTATCTCTGTTTAACCCATTCTTCTGCTTCTTTGTATGCTAAGGACTCTTCAAGATCTTTCTTACTGGTCTCTTCTAATCTTGTCCTTTCAGCAACCAATCTCTCTCTTTCCAATTCCACATCTACTTGGGTAACAGGACTTGATGGCATAGGAGAAGGGGGATATGTTATGAATGGGCTGGATGATGAGGGTAGGTAAGGATCTTGTGTAATCACCATCTGAGGAACAAAATGATCTAATTTCCTACCTTCCAATTCATAAATCTTCTTATCTTTCTCAATAGATTTTATCTTCTCCTCATTGTAAGCACCCAGAACTCTCTCAATTTTTTCACTCAGGATTTTAATTTCATTTTATAATGTTTGGGCTACACTTAAACTAAACTTAGTAGATTCTAAGGTTATACCTGCTACTTCAACAAACCATGTTTCTTCAACTCTCCTTACCAAAAGGCTACCTGAATATTCAACATGAGTGTCTTCACAAGTTGTTTTGGGGGTTCTTTTTCACAATTGCCACATAACCAAGGCTGCATGATCTTCATTGAACTTAACTCCCTTTGAAGCTAGTTGTACTTCTACTTCAGTGGAAAGAACAGTCTTATTTTCCTTCCCGATGGCATAAAAAACAATAGCATCAGTCATGTCCCATTCTGGGAGTATCAATACTCCTTCCTTTTTTACCAGCTCTCTACCTTCTTCAAGAGTTATCATTTCAAACCTAGATAAAATCTCCTATTTTATTTCCTTTTCAATTTCCTCTTTATCTCTTGTAGGTCGTTCTTCTTGCTTTTGATGGCACTTATTCTTAAATTCATCAATATGAATTTTCCACAATAATTGCAAAAATTCTCTTTCTTTAACAAAGTTGTCATCAGAAAGAAATTTGTCACTCGCCTACTGTGTCAATGGATCCAGCTCTTTACCAGAAAATTTTGCCACTATTAAATCCAATTGAGCATGCTTTGGCTATTCAGGTATCCCTTCCTACAATTCTTGGGTTGTGACATATATTTTCCCAGTATTTCCCATTTGTAATAATTGTTGAGCTACAAATTTTTCATCCATGTCCAATGGGGATTGAGAAGGAGAATAAATATGTTCATGTTTTTTTTGTCCCTCTTCTACCTTTTTCCTCTTGGGGGATGGCAATGTATGAACTTTAGGATCTAGTGGCCTTTTCCCTTTTGGATCACTGGTCTTTCCACCTATTAGAAAAATTGTGTTTTATCCCCTCCATTTGTATACTACATATTCTCCTTGGGGAATATTTCTAGTAGGGAATGCCCTACCCAAAATTTCTTTGGCCTTCACTGCATCTATTTTCAAAATATTATCTCTTTTCTAGTTCAATGCCTGCATAATCTCTTCAAACATATCCATTAGAGACTCAATCTTCTTAGCCCATGGCTGAAATTCCTTTAAGGGATCATATAATTTATCAAAATGGTGTATAAAATCAAGGCTTTTCTTATATCCCAACCATTTTTATTTCTTTATCTCCTGGTTTATTAAGTCAAATTTATTTCTAACTATATCTTCTTGAAAGTTGAATTGATGATTCAACACCACACATTTGGTCTTTTCCCTGAACATATCTTTAATGAATGCCTCTGGGTCAGCACACCTAGATACTATTATGGTCAAATTGTAGGGTTTCAAATAAGCCTGCAGGTGTTTCCATCCTCCCTTGGTGATAATGAATTGGTGAGCAATGGTGATCACAAGAAAAATAGTTCATTTTCCTCTTCCTATCAGTGCATCCTCCTACAAGCCCCCAATCTATCTTAGGACCTCTGCCAACCCTATCTTAAGGGGCACTTTGTAGGGTAATATGTTTGGAAATCCCCTGAAACCATAGACCGTAAATATAGTTGATACTGGATAAGGGATAACATCACCCCAATTATTTACCATATTAATCTCTTGGTCATATTCTTTTGGCCTCAAGAATTTCAATAGTGCTACAGGAATCCTAGGATCATCCTTCAACAACAATGCCCTAAGTCTGGCAGAAAAATATTTTTCAAAATTGATTTAACTTGCCTCTTTATTGTCCCAAGTCATATCAACATTCCACAACTATATAGGCATGATTTCATCATCCTTGATTCTTATCAGCTCCATCTCCTTTTCAAAATAATCAGCTCCTTTATATAGAAACACATGCATTAGCATGGAGTACCATGCAAAAGTTCTTGTCACCTTTGTGTTCTAGACACCTATCAACTTTTCATGAATTAGGTCTGCAATGTATGGATAAAATTCAAAGATTATTGCTAGATGGGGATTCAAAATCTCAACCATCATAAGCATATAGTGGATGGGCATTTCAACTTGTTCATCATCTCCACAGACTTGGAAAAGAGCCCTATAAATTGATTTGGCCTTTAAAGTGAAATAATCAAGTTTGAATGGTTCTTTAGTATTAGGCCCCACCAGAACCAAATCCCCACCTATGCCAAAATATTGTTTCAAGGACCCTTCTCTAAAGTATTTCCTTTGGGCTTAGTATACTTCTTTTAATTGATTAAAATCAATCTTATCCATAGAAGTATTTTGATCATTCAATTTGAAAACCTCCCTAATTTCTTTTGCAGTCACCTTTATTAGGATTTGCCCATTTTTATCCCTGACCACTCTGGATATGCTGTCATACTTCCTAGCTATGCGTACAAGCATGTCCATATCCATAAAAATTCCAGGCACTACCAACTTGCCTACATCAAATTGCCACACATTACTGTTTGGGGGATTAGCGTTTCTCTGACCAAAGAGCACCTTAAACAAAGCCAAGCCAGTCATAGCTATTTTGGCATCCTAAACAGACTGACCCAAATCATACAACCCTTTAGTTATTTTCAAGCGTGGATCCTTGGGGACTAATTCGTTTGTTTTAGAGGCATCATTAGTTGACATAGTTAATTGTTGCATAAAACATCATAGACATTTCTATCTTTATAATTGACCTTTCCAAAGAATTCTCTTCTGGATGGCATTGTGAATTTAGGGTTTCACAATCTAACAATGGGTAATTTCAATAATAAAGCCTTTCTCTTATTGCACACCCTATTAATTCCTTTAAAATATCTTGTCCCAGAAATACCAATATAAAAAAATTACTCGTTCCGTAAGCAGCTTGAAAATCTAGATGTGATCACTGCAACCTTACTCCACTCTGCAACTGTTGTCAATCATGCAAAATGACTTGAGTGATTGATAAGATAGAAATACCATCATCTTAAGTATTAAATTTTAACTGGGTAGAGACACACATTCGCCATTACTTCTCTGAGTTCAATACTTGGTGTCCAACTGTTGAAATTTGTTACCTCTATATGTTAAAATAGAACCGTTGATTTCAATGACTTCTCCTCATATCAGATGTTCTATAGAAAATCCTCTGCAATGTTCATCTCCCTTGACATGTGGCATCATGTCACATTCCCTTGAATAATAAATCTCAATCATTTTGGATCTAAGGATTTGTGCCAACCATTCGATCCCTTTTAACTCAACTAATCTTTACTTAACCTTACGTTGCTATGGGGTCCCACCAACTTGGACATGCATCGCAATGGAATTTTCCCTCAATAGTTCAAGATCAGATACTTTGTGCTCAAGGCTTTACACCGACCGTTGGATCTTCTCAATCTTTAGTGACGTTAATCACCTTTGTAATCCATGGCCTTGATCTTGCAGAGACATGTGGCAGCATGGCGCATTCCCTTATTAGTTAAAACAACACCATATTTTATCTAAGGCTTGGCACCAGCCGTTAGATTTTCATTAACTTGACCGATCTTTATTCAGCTAGAAGTTTACCAACTATGGGTTTTAAAGTACATAGTGGTACACATGTCATCATGGTGCATTCTCTTGATGGATAAAAGCCTTTTATCTTATGATTGAGGGTTAATGCCATCCATCAAATCTTCATGGAGATAGCACTGATTTATCATATCCTTTATTAAATCGATGGGCCCACTGATTTTCCAGGTGTCACCACGCTGCTTTCCCTCGATGAGTAACTTAAAAACATCTTTGTCACAAGGCTTTGTGCCAGCCGTTAGATTAGATCTAACTTGACCTCTATTTAACTTTGCCTTTATGATGATACTCTGGCCCACCTAGGACACATGTCGCAATGGTGCTTTCCCTTGATGCTAATCTTCATTCATCTTTCAGTCACAGGCAAAGAGCGGACCCTTAGATCAAATTTGATCTATGGTGACCTCACAACTTGCAATTCAATTTGCAATTGAATTGGCCAGAGACACGTGGCTGCATGGTGCGTTCCCTTTATAGTTAAAGATCAATCATCTTCATCATGAGGGAAAGTGAGAACTATTAGATTAAAAAATACTTGCACAACACATGATAAAAGGAAATAATAGGCTCGCAGGTTTTTTAAACTTTAGGAATGATTAACACTTAAGACTTAGGAAAGAATGAAAATGACCCCATTCGAAAAGAACACCTAGTTTAAAGATGACTTAAGTGACTGAATAAAGTAACACAAAAATAGAACCCGCCAAGAACGTTTAGGGTATTGTTTCAAATTAGAAAAAATTACGACCCTAGACTTAGGATTTTCATCATCTTAGGACCAGGGTGTAACATTTTACATGGAGTAATAGCATCTTTCTCAATAAGATTTGACATTTTTGACAAAATGACCACTTGGGAACAAAAATTTTAGGGTAAGGCTTCAAAACATGAAATACTACCAATAGTGGCTCTCTCTGAGGATGCTTAAATGCTAGATTATAGTAAGAATACAGATCTCCGGAAAAATAGACCAAAGCTACACTAACCTATTATAGGAAACAAACACATAATAGAAATAAACACACCTATACATATGATACAACACTACTGTTCATGGAAGATTAATTAAATTAATTGAAGAAATTTTTCAGAAATTATCCATGCACTGGCAATTCCTGTTCTTCATCATCCATATTTTTGAGAGAATATGAATCCTTTCCACAAATTTGAAAAATAAAAAAAGGCCCCAACCATAGTGATTCAAAATTTTAATGTTTTCCTTTATCTTCAGCCCTGGAATTCCATTGCAATACCAAGTCACCAAGTTGAAATTTTTTCTCATTAGCCCTCTTACCAAAAAGGTATTTCATCTTTTGTTGCATTTTGATATTTTCCCTCTGACTTTCTCTCCTTATTTCATCTAATTATACCAATTGAATCATTCTTTCTTCCATAGGTTTAGACTTCAATCTCTTCATCTTGGATAAATTTATAAATTAGAAGCAAATTTTTGGTAGGCATTCTTGACTGAAAACCATACACCAATTCAAAGGGCAATTTTACGATGGATTTTTTACAGTGATTCTATCTGCCCAAAGGGAAAGTTTTAACTTTATATGCCAGACTCTTTTATTACCTTCCAGGGTCTTTTCCAAAATTTGCAAGAGATTCTTATTGTTGGATTCTGCCTGACATTGGCTTGTGGATGGTATGGGGATGAATAAGACATAACAATTCCCATATTAGAGCAGAAATCAGTAAATTCTTCAGACCTGAAACACATAGCATTATCCATTACCAACTTGATGGGAACACCAAATCTTGTGATCACATTGTCCATCAAAAAATCAATGACCACTGTTCTTGTTGCTCTTTTGGTTGGAATTTCCTCTACCCATTTTGTAATATAGTCAGTTACCAACAGAACCCAACTTTGGCCCCCACTTGATTTCTTAGCAAACTCTCCAATGAAATCCATTCCCCACATGGAAAAGGGGGCTTCTACCACTACAAGATTCAATAATAAATCTCCTCAAAACTTCATTTTGCTTGAGAATCTGTGACATGGTTCACATTTTCTGACAAAAGTATAAGCATCTTGGAACAAAAAAGGCCAATAGTATCCAACTCTCAAAATTTTATGAGTCGTTGATATGGCATAATAATGCCCTCCACACATTCCAAGATGCATTTCCCTCAAAATCTTCTCTAGTTGTCCTTTGTCAAGACATAACAACAAGATCCCATCTCTATTTTTCCAAAAAAAATCACCATGCAACAAGACATATTTCTGAGCCTGTAACCTCAGACTCCTCCTTTGGTTATAACTTAGGTCATTTGGACACTTAGCATTTTTCAAAAAATATACAATATTAGTGTACCAGGGTTGCATTTCAATACTTGTTAGACAATTTACACATCTATCAACATTCTTGACCTAAACTAGGTCCAAATTATCTTTTGTCATCATTTTTTCCAATCCCAATCCTCTTACTAGTTTTGTGATGTGGATTTCCAGATCAAATTCCTGAACTTTATTTATCCACTTGCACCTCTTCCCTGTTACCTTGTTTTGGACAAATATATCTTTAACAACAACATGAGGAACATATGCATTCACCTTTGCACATAATAGATAAGGCCTAAAAGCCTTGACTGCCTTCACCAAGGCATAAGCCTATTTTCCATCAATTGATAGTTCATATCAGCTAACTATAAAGATTTTCTGAAAAAGGCTATTGGATGTTCAAATCCCTCATCATCTTTCTGCAATAGAACTGTAGCAATAATATGGAAAGAAGCAAAAGTGAATAAAGAAAAGGGTTTGGTATAATCAGGGGACACTAGAACAGGTTCTTCTTGGATGGATTTTTTTATTTTTTCAAAGGCTAATTGTGCCTCTTGATTCCACTCAAATTTTACATCATTTTTCAGCAATCTGACAACGGGCTTGACTAGTTCTACAAAATTGGCAATAAATCTCCTGACAAAATGAATTTTCCCTAAAAATTATTGTATGCCTTTCAAGTTTTTGGGAGCAAGTACCTTTTGAATAGCCTCAACTCTTTTAGGATCTATTCTTACTCCCTCTTTTGACACTTTGTGGCCCAGAAGGTTCCCTTCAGTAACAACAAAGTGACATTTTTTTGGGTTCAAAGACACCCCATATTCCAATGCTTTTATCATAACCTTCTCCAAGTGGTTACAATGATCTTCTTCCCTTTTTGAAAAAGATGTTAGATCATCTTGGTATACTACCATCAGACCATCTATGAGATCTTTGAAAGCCCCATCCATGGCCCTCTCAAAGCTTGCACCAGTATTTTTCAAACCAAATGGCATGCAATCATACATATAAGTGCCCCAAGGAGTAGTAAATGTTGTCTTGAATTGTTAAAACTCTTTGAATAGCACTTGATTGTATCCTAAGAACCCATCTATCATAGACAATAAATCACATCCAGTGACTTTATGCAACATAGCCTCCATATTCGGTAGTCCATAGTTATCTTTAAGTGAGGCCACATTTAGGTTTCTAAAATCAACGCTCAATCTTATGTCCCCATTCTTCTTTCTCAAAGGGACCAGATTAGAAACCCAAGATGAATGTCTTATAGGCTGAATTATGCCCGCATCTCTCAATTTCATCAATTCTATCTGCATTTTGGTAGCCAGCAATGGATTAATGAGCCTTTGTTTTTTCCTAAATGGTTTTACATCTTCTTTAAGAGGGATTTCATGCTGGAACAAGTCTTTTCTATAAGCTTTAAGATCCTCATAAGACCAGGCAAAAACATGTTTATATTTCTTTAGCAATTTTACCAGATTTAGTCTCACATTTTTATCCAATTTTTTTCCAATATAGACTAACTAAGGAGACATCTTAGATCCTCTATTTATTTCTTCTATATCTTCTAGGGTAGCATTGGATTTAGGGGCCATATAATTTTCATTCATGCTAAACATACCTTCCAATTCAACCAATCCTTTAGGGATATTATTAGTAGCCAATTGAACAACTTCTTGATCAAAGATATATTCCTTTCCATCAAAAACTGCTACTAAGGATTCACAATCAATCTCTTGGCCATCATATTGATCCACACACTAGATAAACCTTAGGATATCATCATCATCCTCAAATACTTTCCAATTATGGACATTGACAGGGACTGCTGGTCTAATTTCACTTCTACCAAAGATATGCCAGCAAGAGTAACATTATTATTTTTAAGGGAAACATTTGTGAGAAATTCTGCCATTATATTGTTAGACCTTTCTACCCAAAGGATGTTGAAAGCATCAAATAAATCTAGCCTATCCCAGACTGCATATTTGTACAATTTTAGCCTATCATCTTTGGCAGCATATTGGCCTCTAATTTGAGCTATGATTAACTAGGAATCTCTATGAATTTTTAGACACTTGATACCATGTTTAATAACAATATCTATTCCCAATATTAAAGCCTCATACTCAGTTGTGTTATTTGTACAATGAAAGGATAATAGAAAAGAATACTTGAAAGTAGTACCTGATGGAGATATGAACAAAACTCCTGCTCTTGATCCTTCTTTGGAGCACCCTCCATCAAAATACATCTGCCAAAGTCCATCTTGTTGCAACAGTAACTCATCAACAATGGGATCAATATTTTTCAATTGTGGTTTGATCTCTTGCACAATGAAATTATCCATGTCAATATTTACACAACAATTTAACTGGTCAGGCATAACCATCTCCACCATGACAGATGAACAAGGTTCTCTGTACAACCTGACCTCATTTCCATTTATAGGAATTGTTGCATAAGATAAATCCAACTACAATCTTCCACCAACTTTTGCTGCCCATTGTCTAGACAAAAGCAAGCCATAATAAGGTGGAGTATCCACAACAACTATGTCTATTCTATAAGTAGCATCCGAGATAGAAGCAATTTTTACTTCAATATCCTTTAATGTTCCTATCACAGGAACTTCCCTATTATCCATTGCAAAACAAATTCTAGCAGGTGTGGTGACTTGAAGTCCCAGTTCTCTCATAACATGGTATGACATTACAGTTGTTGTAGCACCAAAGTATATCATACAATTCTTCAACAAGAAATTGTTAACAACCAAAGTGACATAAAATGGATCCACAGAAAGTGGTTCTTGAGTAATTACATTACCAATGCAGATGGTGGAAATTTCTTTATCTTTTCCCTTCACTTGTTTTTTCTTTTCCTTGACTGATGGAGGTTCTTTTTAATCACCATTAGGCATCATGGAGACCTTGTTCTGATCTACCATAGGGATGTCATCTATTCCTTTTAGAAGTGCCAATGCAGCTTCTTTGTGCTCCTTTATCTTTAACATCTCCATTAATGGCACTGAAACTTTCATCTGAGTCAAAGTGTACTTCATATCAAACATGGGTAATTCAAGAGGTGCATCACCTATATTTGTATTCCTTTTATATTTGTCATTAGTCATTTGTTCCTTTGTTATTTTTTCCTTTTCTTTCTGATCAGAAGAAGGTTCTTCTTGTCTTGCAAATTTTTTATCTCTACTTTCCTTGATAAGAGAGTCTGCAACATCTTGGGGGGAATTTTCCTCGTATATGTAGGGGCAGGTTTACCTTGAACAGGTTCCACTCTCATATTTCTCAAATTGTATGTATCTCTAGATTGGTTTATAGATGCAGCATCAAGGATCTCTTTTCTTCATTAGTAGGAACTCTGAAATGAGATTGTGACTTATCTTTTCCCACTGTGTTTACAGTTTCTTGTGACATAATATCAGTTTCATCATATGGATCAGGAATATTTTGTGGTTGATATTTCAAATAAAATATTTCCCCTCCATCCACAACCTGAGGGGGTAAGGTACTATTTGGAAACCAGGGATAAGGTTTTCTTATTGTAAACATATTAATAGCAGGGCCTTCTTACTCTACACCCATTTGTTCATCCCTATCACTCATTTGGTCAGATAAGGCTTGGGCTACCACATATTGATATGAGGAATGTGGCATGTTGCAGGAAGAACACCAAGGAGCATTTTCAACATAATTTGTACTATTCATTTTCAAAGGATCAGGAGTTTCCTTGGCTTTTTGGTTATCTTGATCTTCGGGGATGGGCTTACTATTATTCCAGTTTGTCTTGTATGGATAATCTCTCAAATTAGGCCATTGGTCAAACCTTTGGTTTGGGTTTTTATTATCATGGTAACCTCCCCTTCATTTTTGTCCATTTTAGTAGTGAGATCTTTCATTGCACTCACTAGTTTTTCAATATTGTCAACCTCTTTGACAGGTTTTCTAGTTTGTCCCTTCTCTTTCCAAAGTTTATTTTCATCCTACTTTCCAAATTTTCCTGACACTCGCCTATTTCTTTCAATATCAATGGCCACTTTATAGGATTCTCTCAAGGTTTTTGGGCTCTTGTTCCTAAGTAAGTAAGACATCTTACCATCAGCAACATTAAAACAAGTGGTCAGACATACTTCCTCATCTAACCTTAGCACTTGGAAAAATTTATTCATGGCCTTTTGGAATCTGATGTTAAAATTTGCCATATTCTCATTAGGGTGCTTCTTGATGTTATTGAATTCATTTAGCATATAGCCAGAATTAACATGTTCTCTATATTATTCCCTAAAATATTTTACAAATTCATCCCAAGATGCAATGCTATCATTTGGTAAATTTCTGAACCAATCCCTAGCATCTTTTGTTAATGACTGAACAAAAAGCTTCATAATGACATCCTTATTTTCAATTTCAAAGTCAGTTATCTTATCACTAAAAGATTTCAAACGCTCTTCACAAGTTACAACATTATTTCCTGTGAACTTCGGGATTTTGTCTCTTACCTCATTGGGGATCACATTAGGGTGACTAGGAATGTCTTCAAAGAAAAGGGCTCTATATCTATTCACGTGGATAGGTCTCCTTTGGAAATTTCCAAGCACATTGTTACCACTTGGTCCAGTAGATCCTGTTATGCCCTGCATCCCCGTCCCTACATTTTGTGTGCAAAATGTTGGGTCCCCCTTTTTTCCCTTTTTGCTTTGCTTTTTGCTGCGGCTTTTCCTTGTCTTTCTTTTCTTTTTGCTTTCTTTCTCCGGGGTTTTCTTCCCCGGCGTGTGTTGTTTTCTTATTTTGTTTGTTTCTCTCTGGGATCCCGAATCCCGAAGGTTGCCTTTTGGTTGGAAGCTGGATTTCGGACTCCGGGAATTTTTTTTTCGCGATGATATTCCTAAGTCTTAATAACATCCTCGTAAGGAATCCCCGAGCCCGGAGTCTGGAGGTTTTTCCAGACCTAAAATCTCCGGAAGGAGGAGGATTACTTTTTATCACGGGTATACATAGGCTCACCTATCATTTTCACACTTACCGCGATTAAAATCTTTGAGCACTTAGAGAGAAATAGAGCGATTTTCAAAGTGATTAGCAGAGCAGTTACAGAGAGATTTGTGATAATCAAAGCTTAGCACCTTCTACTGTTCTCAGATGTACGCTAGTGCTCTGTGGTGGTGATCCTGGCAGCTTAACGATTCAAAGTGTTACAGAGTTCTCCTGGTAATCTTTCCCTTCCTCCGCCTTCCGTGTTTTCAGGTTGGTTTCTCTGCTTCCCTCCTCTTCGCTTTGCTTTCATTTTCTGGTTCTTTGGGTTTGCCTATTTTTGTTTTCGTTGCTTTTTTTCTCTGTTGCTTCTTTGGTCTTTTGGTTTTGCCGCTTGCTGGTGGCTCGGCTCTGCCAGAAGGTTGTACGCCTTCTGTGCAGGTGTAGATAGCCTGTAGATAGCATGTACATAATGTAAATAGCTGTATATTCTTGTTTCAGCTTTGTCTGGTTTTTTTTCCGCGGAAGTCTTTCCATGTGTATAGAGTTGTATATATGTTTATTTCTATAGGTAACCCTTGTATATCTCCTTCGTTCCATATATATACCCCTTGGCTCTCTGTATATCCTTCTGGGCGGCTCGACAAGCTGGTCGAGTCACGTTTTGCCTCTGGTTTTTCGCCTCCAAGCTTGCTTCGAGGCAGAAAAACACCTGTTTGAAACTCGGCTCTCGGCCAGTTTCAAACAGGCAGTTTTCTCTCTCCTCCATCAAGGCTGTCAGGGCCTCATTTATTTCCCATCCACATAATTACTTCTGGCAAAGTGGCTTTCCCTTTTCGCGCATTCGAACAGTTGGCTCCGCCGCCAGTGCCATCACATCCATTCAATGCTAGCGCACGTGGCATCCATGTGGACTTGCTTCTGCATTCTTCTTTGCTAACGGTTCTTTCTCCGGGCCTCAGACCTCTTTCTGCCATTCATCCTAGGTCTTTGCCAAATGTGATAAAACTTCCCGGGCTCGGAGATATGATGAAAATAGAGTTTGTGTTTTGCTTTTCAGCTATTTGTGTAAAACTAACTTTTTAGGAGGGGCAAAATATCACGGTGGTAAGATCTCCAGACCCTGGAGTTACTATGTTATTTTGATAAATATGTTCTGACGGTCGCTTTGTCTCGCAGGTCCAGACTTCAAACAACCATGTCTGAAGCATCCGCGTCATCTCCTCCTGGAAGTCTGGAGTTACCATCCACAACCGAGACCAGGGCAACGACAAAGTCAAAGATAGAGAAGGCCCTGGCAAAGATACCCCTCACCATGAATTATATGTAGGGTGAGGAGATTGTGGGCTCAAAGATTGAGTCCTAGGTAAAATTGATGACTGACCCCAGTGTCGGGACTTGGGCAGAAATGCAGGCCCTAGTAAAGATAATGCATATCCAGCGACAGGCTGGAGACAAAATCGCAACCAACATCAGAGGTTTCGGAATTCTCCATGTAGCTTGCTTCCCATGCTCCGTGCAGTCTCCAGAGCTTGTTCTCACCCTGGCTACCAACTATAACTCTTCCGTCTAGGTCGTCATGTTAGCAGCTGCAGAACCTATAGGATTTCCCACTCCACTGGTGTCCCTTGACCCAGTTACTTTCCAAGCAGGCCTGGGAATCCCGTAATTTGATAGGGCCATGGTGGTCACAGCGACCGAGGCCTTGTAACATTTCAATCAACTGGAGGATGCTTCCTGGGTGTACATGAACACCAATTGGCTCAAGGTCCCGAAGAGGGATCCAAAAAGAATGAAGATAGATATCCCCCGCTCTGAATTCAAGGAAAGCATCCAAATGGGGATGATAGCATTGGCCTGGGTATTTGGGCAGCCCTCCACCCAAGAATTTTCAAAATGGATGTTCTATTTCCTACTGGGAATCTCCACTAAGGGAGAATTCTTCGACTGGGCGACCATTATCTCCAATCATGTCGACTCCCAGTTCTTGTAGCTGAACGAGAAGAAGTTCTATATGACTTCTTATGTGTTCTGGACTTTGGCCCAACAGAGGCCCCACTCCAATGGCCTACTTACAGATGGCATTCTCAGGCTTGGCCGGGGACAGAAAGCACCGTGGGACCATTTCCCACAGATTCAATGGGAAGCCAGCTTCCCCAGTTATTGCCAGGTAAACGACTCCTTTGTTTACTACCATTTGCTCACGCCAACCCGGGATGCTGGATACCGCCTGACTACTGAGGCAATGAAATTGGTTACTAGTTATGGGCACTACTATATCCAGTTCTAGCAGCACACATACATTAGGGTTGCCGGCTTCTTAGGGAAACCCTACTTGTTGCCCAAGCATTGTGGGGACAAGATCGTGCTGCTAGAATACTGTCAGCAGATGATGGAACTGCATACCCTCTTGGCCCACAAGAAGGTCCCAAAAATTTCATTCCCAATCTCCTGTGGGAACTACACCTGCAATCTGGCCACCGCGAAGGAGGCAGACAATGAACTAAAATGTTATAACTTGCAGAAATTCTATCTGGCACGGAGACATTTTGATCCGCATGGCAGAATTGCAACGACACTGCCCCGGGCTTCGGAGCCCCACCACGCACACATGGAGGACTTCTAGGTGGATCGCCATGATGATATGGATGTGCGCAGTCGGCATTATGATAGAATGATGGCTAGAATGATGCAGGAGCTAAAGCTCCGGAGGTTCCTAGCGGGCTTTTCAGACGACGCCCCCACCATAGATCCCCAGTACAAAGAAAAGGGGATCGACAAAATGCCACTACCGGCAATGAATTGGGCTATCCAGGAGGACCACACAATTGAGGACTTCACTCGGGAAGTAGTCAAGAGAAGCCATGCCTATTTTAAGAAGTCATGCCCCGGGAGTATGCGCCTAGCCTCCAGGCCGGTACCAAAAGCAGCACCACCACCGGTACCAAAGTTGACTCCGGGGGCCGGGACTTCTGCACAAGGCACAGACAAGGGAAAGAGGATAGATACAACTTGCTCCACGCAAGAAGTCCCCATTCAGGAGCAGATTAAGCAATCTGTAGCAGCCTCCCAACAAATGAGGGAGCAGTTGATCACAAGGATCGCCACTCCCCCGCTAATGGCCGGACCAATTCGTCCTCCTTCCTCCCCGTCACTGGCAGCCTTGATGATTAAGGCGATGGGGGTGGATCCAATAGAGGCAGCAGCAATAGCTGATGCGGGGCCGCCTCTGATCACCCAGAGGAAGAGAAAACATATTGCATAGCCAAAGGCAGAACCAGCGCCAAGGGCTTCCCTCCCAAAAGAAGTGGAAATCCTTTCCTCCAGTTCCCCGGAATCGGAGAAGGAAACAGAACAGGTGGACATCCCAGCCAATCCCCCTCTGGAAGAGGGGTTTGACATGTTTGCAGCCGATGAATTCTCAAATCTGCAAGGAGGCGACATAAAAGCGGGGACGAAAGTCCCGAAGTAAGAACAAGATGCTGTGGATCCAGAAGACCTGGAAGTAAAAGCTGCAGAACAAGAAGAGCAGCAAACAAAGGAAAAGAGGCCAGAATCAGAGATTATCTCTGGGGCCCCAGGAATAGAAGGTCTAAGAGTGGACCAACAGCCACCAAGTGAACAGAAGGCATCCGCTGCGGAACCCAGACTCAGAACTTCAGGATCAACTGTAACCCCAACCGCTGTGTTCCCAAGGCCACTCCCGGGGGCAACCTTCAGGCAGGTAATCACAGCGGCCCAAACTCTGAATCTTGGTCCGATACCGCCCCTACTACTGACGGATGAAGAAGAAGAAGAGGAACAACATGAAGAAGAGATCCTTGAAGAAGCCCACCAGGGTTTAGACACATCAATTGACATCCGGGACCAGGCTGAGGAGATAGAAGTTGAAGATGTTGCTGAAGAAGAGGTTCCGGCAGAGAGAGAGACAGAGGAAGTACATGTTGAAAAGGAGCAGCCACCACCGAACACTGGGGGAGAATCTAAAGAACACACTCTGGCAGGAAGGCCACCTCTCCCACCTCCTTGGCTGGCGGAAAGCAGAAAAAGGAAAGCCCAATCTGCTCCAACGGTCCCTCTCTCCTTGGCTGAAATGATGGCCTTGGCCTAGGCCCCGCCAAAGGCAAAGAAGGCCCAGACAGTTCATACGCTTCGAACTAGGCCGGGTGGAGAAACAGTTGCAGTGGTGGCAATGCCTCCCCCAGACGCTGATGAAGCGACTACGGACCCCGCAGACTACAACATCACAGAGGTATCTTTGGGAAAAAGAGGAAAGCAGGGCGAAGTAGACCTGCTGAAGGAGGAATCAAGGGCAGTGGAGGCCCGATATGAAAAAGAGGCCCAGAGGCTCAAAGCAGAAAAGGAGAAGAATGCAAAACTTATGGGGTTTCTTGCAGAGCTGGCCTGACCCCTCAACGCCGCCCCTCCACAGACCTCCACATCAGAGGAATTACCACAGAGTGACATAGACTCCCTGAGAGTAATGAAGAAGAAGGCCCAGGCAGTAGACGAATGGGTCACTCTACAAATAGGAAACACCTGGTGTTTCCTAGCGGCTACTCTCCTAGATTTATATACGGCCCGGCAGATTATTTTACAGGCGGAAGCACTGATTGAGCAGTGGGAGACTGACACCGAGAATTACCAGGCGTGGAAGGTAGAGTTCGAAGAGCTCCTCACCCTGGGGGAAGACATAATTTCTGAATCTGGAATTCTGGGTGAGGAATCATTTGATTTCGTAAGGGCTCAGCACTCCAGACTGGA
>MU227621.1:209439-224915 GCA_018584345.1 Thuja plicata | reverse complement strand
CCAATTTGTACAAAGCATTTGTAATAAAGGCTTCCGGGGTTGATCCCCTTGGTACAAATACTTATACCCCCGAGGAATCAGTTTTGGGGAATTTTGATGAAATGATGGCATCTCGGTATCAATCCCCAGAGGGGATGGATGGGGCTCGAATGGCGAAACTGACAAAAATGGTGCTTAAAGGCCATGATGCCGTGAAGATGGTAGATAAGTTCAAAAATAATGTTTCAGACCTGGCGGAACAAGTTGAAGTGGCCAGGCACCGAAGGGCCAGCCTAAGGAAGATTGATGAAGATGGCATTTTCCCCATCCTTCAGGCCTTCAACGATAATAAATAGCCTTGAGAATTCTCTAGAAACTGGGGAAATTTGAGCATTGAGCATTCTTTATTCTTTTGGGGACGTAAGTTCCTGGATCCCGGAGTTCCAGATCCAAAATTTTGTATTCTTTAAAGTGATCTTATTCCCAGTCCCTGAGACCGACCGGTCACTTTCAGAGGCGGTTAATAAAGACTATCAGAGGGTAGTTGGGCGCATCAAGAGGCATTGGCTCGGTAGTTGGTTTCTAACAGAGTGGTCTTCTCAAGGTGCCATTCAAAGGTACACCTGGCACATTGGAGATAGGGCGCCGCATTTCCCATTTATGAGGCATGTAGCCTCGGTCCCCGGGGGACCTGCTTTCTTCTTTCTTCTCTCTGGCTCTCTTCTCGAGGCCAATTCTTCTGATGTATATTCTTGTCTTCTTCTTCTGACATGGCAGACCGATTCCATCTCCAAGTCTTTTGTAGGGTGGCGCAGGTAGTACCGGCCCCCAGATATTGTATTTTAATTAAAGCACAGTAAAATAGGGTTAGGGTTAGAGAGTTGTATAAATGGGCAAATTGACCCATTTCCAAGGGTCGACGAAATTGATGATTTTATTGTCCATAAGAAATAGCAAAGTGATTTCTGGTTTTAGTTGCAGAGCTCAATGCTCCATTGTTCTGTTCTTGGTAGTTAGATGCTTCCCTAGAGCCACTATTGTATCACGCACCAGTGCTTGCTGGAAAGAATATTAATGAAGAAGGATTCTTGGCAATGAAGTTGTTAGCGTCCCTGCTTCTGAGTTAATGGTATTTCATGTTTTAATGTTTTGAATGTCCTTTACTCTGATATGTTCAAGTAGATTAACGACCTATTTATTCTGCTACTGATGAAATGCTAACTGATGGTTGTGTTTTTCTTCGGTATTTAGTGTAGTCTTTCAGAGTATTGTTGATGTTCCAGACTTTTCAGCATGACTGTAGTTACATAAATGTTTCTAACCCTGCAAGATCTTTTTCATTTTATTTGCTAAGTGTAGAATGCTCCGGGAAATCCTTACTATTCTAAATCTCTTGGAGAATGAGTTGAAGTAACTAGCTATCCCCCTTGAAAATAGTCACATCTCCCAACCGAGCCCTGCACCGTCGTGACCCGACACCCAGGTGCTTGAAGGCCCGGAGGATTTATTTCCCCCGGACAACCTTTGCAGGTAGAGTTGGCCGATTTCTCCAGGACCCGGTGACAACTTATGACTGTTGGCGGACCCGGTCAGCAAAACCCCATCAACAGAAACTGGCGCTAGAAGGAGGCCATGAACTCATCCCCCTCCCAAGATTCTGATTTTACACCTCCTTAGGGTTCCCCGAGTTGTAGTTTTAGGAGACAAGCCTTTAGTGGGATTGGGTCCTTTTCCCTTGCTAAATTTGAAAGAGTCCTTAGGTCTTCACCGAACCCTAGAAGGTTTGTCGAACTCGAGCCTCCTGCTTGAAAGAAATGGACGTCGAAAGTCCTACCAGCCTTTGTTGTCTGGGGATCTACCATACCCTTGAATACCCAAACTCCCCAGACGGTCTCGGGAACCAATACCCAAACTACCCAACATATAACTCCCCCAATGGCTGCATATTTTAGAAATACTGGGTCCCCAATGGGCACTTTTCCGGGCGTAATCAATGATTTACCCTCTCACCCGGAGAAGATTTGCCCACGATATGAGCACTTAGGCTCATGAACCGCAGAAGAATATTTACAGGCATACAAGGATTCCATGAACCGACACCGGATCCAGCATGAAGATTTTGTGACCCGGATGTTTCCCTTGTCCCTAGGACAAAGCGAGTTGAACTGGTACTTGAACCTTCCTGCCAGCTCCATAAACACTTGGCAGGATATGGAGGACGCCTTCTTGGCTGCCTTTCGCGTGCACGTGGACCCAGCCTAGTCCCATAGCCAGTTCATCTCCATCAGAAAGGAACCCAACAAACCCCTTGCAACATTCAACCACAGGTTCCAGCGTGCCCTGAAGAGATGCACGGGCCCTTTTGTCCCATCGGCAGACGTTACCATACAGACATATCTTAACGCGATGGACCCTTTTGTTGCCACTCTCCTTTGGAGAACAACTTCCCCGGGTGACCGGGATACTTTGGCGAAAGTCTACAACCTGGCCTTGGAGTTGTCCCGCGGTCTCAATAAGTCCCCGGGCGGGATTGGACAGAACACACCTTTCAATATGATCCCCGACGGAACTACTTATGTTGGGGGTTACAATCCCAATCTGGCAATAGGTGCCCCCTCGATGGCGGTGAATCCCCCGCCACCTTTGATAGACCAACAGGTGTGATATGTTTACCCTTCCCAGACCCAGATGACACCGGGTCTAGAAGTCTTCCCTTGGAATCAGCCATAGAAGACACAACAGACTCAGACACAACCATCTGGAGTGCCCTTCTTCAAGTCATCCGCGGCTGGAGGATTGCCACCCTCGACTCTGGTTAATCCTGCTGCCTTCTCAGGAAGCCAACAACCGCCACAACCATCGCATTGTGACGCTAACACTCAGTTGACTGCCGAGGTTGAGTCCCTCCGGCGAATGCTGTCCACTTTGACTATGGACATGGGTCAACTGAAGGTTGGGTCCTACACGCCCCAGAGTTCAAATTCCCAGAGAGGGAATATCTTCTCTGGCCAACGAAACAACAATACCGGGGGAAGAAACTTTAACGGGCCCAGGCCAAACCAACAACAATGGAACAACAATGCTAATACTGGAGGCCCGCCTCCAAACCAAAACACCAACCAAAATGGTGCTGGGCCATCCCATTTTACGCCAGTCGCAGACTTCCAGCCCATGACTAACTGGTGTCGGCTGCACGATACAGATTCGCACAATGAAGTGAATTGTGCCACTCTGGAGAAAGTCATAATGATCTCCCAGTTGGATAGGCAGCAATCACACGATACCGCTCCCCTGGAGCCCCCTGTCCAAGAGCAAACCCACAGTGCCTTCACCTATGACACCATCTTCTTTGGTACTCCCAAGGAAGATGAGGAAGAATCTGAACTACGAGGATTCTTTGATGAGTCCGTTCCGCCCTTTGAGGCCAATGCCTTTACCAACCCACGGGCTCCATACAACACCCGGAGCCAGGTAGGTAAAGGACCAGCTTATACGCCTACACCTCCCACCAACGATACTCCGCCTCCCCAGAGTAATGCAACTGATCGACCCGTCCCTCCAAAAGGTCCTAGCTCTAACCAAGCAAAAGATCCCATGGAGGAAAATCACCAGTTCCCGAGAGGAAGATTTGACATCACAAAGGCATTAGAGCAGACCACCACCTCCATGACCTTGATGAAGGTTTTGTTAAATTGTCTCGAGCAGAAGAAGTCCCTTCTGAAGCTCTTAGGGAACCCGAAAGCAGTCAGCCGCCCACCTAAGACTGTCTCATTCAAAGATGCTAATGCAGCTGTCTTCCGAGGAAATAATGAGGATCCTCCCTTCCTACTAGGCCTGAACATCAATGGTGAAAATATACATAACTGCCTAGTAGACTCCGGAGCTTCATGTAACATCATGCCCTTATCCATTTGTCAGAAGCTCGGACTCCACCCCACCTCGTCTAATGGCGCAGTGATCCAACTGGATAAGACTGCTGTAAAAATGGTGGGAGAACTAAAGAATGTCTAGATACATCTCATCTAGGACCCCAGGATAGCCAGCATCATTGACATCCAAGTGGTGGACATCCCAGAGACCTACGGGATGTTACTAAGTCAGAATTGGTCTAAGTCCTTAAATGGATACTTTTTGACCGACTTCACCCACTTATGGCTTCTGTGGGAAGGAGAATCCAATCAGATCCAGGTTGAAAGAGAACCCCAGATGAAATAGGCCCTTACCGATGTTGGGAGGGTCAATGAAGTCCTTTTCTCTGAGTCTTCTCTGGGGGTGTACCGACCTCTTGAAATCTTAACATTTGATTTCATCCCTGGAGAGGATCCCGTAGTATTGCAAAGAGCACAAGACTTAGAAGAAAAGGTGAGGGTTGAAGTTAACTCTCAGGGTTCAATAGCGACCCTTGCCACACTCCTGTCTGGCACTTGGTGTCGAGTGCATTACCAAAAACATTCAGAGCATGAGTGTGAGCCATGCCTATCAATCGCTACCCGGCAACTTGATATCCTCTGGAGTGAACATACAACCATTTCCCCGGGACCCAGTACTTCTATGGGATGCACTCCTTTAGTACCATCCACCCAGGAATCACCAATCAAAATGCCTTCAGGGATAAGTTCCACTTCCACGCCGGTAGTCCAGGAGGAAATCCCCAAATCTCCCAGCGACAATCCAAAGAAAACTCCCCGTCCCCAGCCCCAGATTACAAACAATGACTTATGGACCCTTAAGTTCGACGGGTCCCGATCCAAACAAGGCTACGGGGCCGGGCTAGAATTAATCAACCCGTGGGGGAAATCCTTCCTCGCATCCTACAGATTGTAGTTTAACTATACAAACAATGTCACGGAGTACGAGGCCTTGGTCCTTGGACTCCTATTCACACTAAGGAAAGGTATCACCCGCCTCCAGGCTCTGGGTGATTCAAATTTGGTTGTTAAACAAGTCCGGAGTCAATACACATGTCACGACAAAAGGCTGGCCGCGTACCGCAACCGGGCTTGGAGCCTTATTGAATATTTTGATTCCTTTGGCATTGACCTTATTCCCCGGAGATAGAACTATGTCCCGGATGCCCTAGCCATTTCTACCAGCACACTTGAGCTAATGGCTGGCTCACGACTCTGAAGATTTTCAGTTGAGATGGTCCCCACCCCCTCCATTCCAGACAATGTTACCGACTTTCAGGTTTTTGAGGACGATCAACATATCCTGGCCTTCATGGCCAATGTTGGTGTTTTTGAGGATCATATAGTGGAGGAACGAGACCACGATGACACTGGACAGGGTGATGAAGACGATGGGATCATGGACTTGCCCACCAAAACTATCCCTAAGGGGATGGTTGCATTAGAGAGAATCTTTGATTTGGACCCTCAGGCCCGTGAGAAGGTATCATCCTCCCCTGAGGGAGGAAAGTTTGAAAAGGTTAACATCGGCCAGCCCGGTGAAGAAAAGATCATCCACATAGGCACCTCCTGTTCCCCTGAGGAAAAGGAGAAGATTCTCGCGGTTCTCCGAGAATACATTGATGTAATTGTCTGGTGGTATGAAGACTTAAAGACATATGACATATCCATCATGACCCATACCATCCCCCTGAAACCAGACGCTAAGCCCTTTCGGCTAAAGCAAAGACCGGTCAACCCTCTGATTCGTCAGGAGGTAGAAAAACTGCTGTCAACTCGGATTATCTTTCCAATCTGACATACTACATGGGTTGCCAACCTGGTCCCAGTCAGGAAGAAGAACGGTGAGATCCGCCTTTACGTGGATTTTCAAAATTTGAATAAGGCATCCAAGAAAGACAATCACCCTCTCCCCTCATTGGACGAGGTGTTACAAATAGTGAATGGATCCCAGATGATGTCTTTCTTGGATGGATATTTAGGATACAACTAGGTCGTGGTCAAATATGAAGATAGAGAGAAAATAGCATTTACCACCAAGTGGGGAATGTTTGCATACAGAAGAATGCCCTTCAGATTGATCAACACGGGGGCTACCTTTCAGAAGGCCATGGACATTGCTTTTGAAGGCCTTGTAAATCGATGCATAATCATCTACATGGATGATTTGACCATCTTCTCCCGGGACAGGCGTGATCACGCCGCCCACCTCGCTCAGATCTGCGAGAGATGTCGCTGGTATGGAATATCCCTCAACCCCAAGAAGTGCATATTCGGGGTCACCGAGGGGAAGTTGCTCGGGCATATCATCTCTAAGAAGGGTATATCCATAGACCTTGATAGATTCAAAGCATTGCTAAACCTACAGATGCCTGGTAGCAAGAAAGAAATGCGATCCTTCTTTGGAAAAATCAACTTCTTTCTTCGATTCATCATAGGATTCGCAGAGATAGTTAAGCCACTCAACGAAATGATAAAAAAAGATACCAAAATTGAGTGGAGTCCTGAAGTAAAGCGGGCGTTCACCCAGATTAAACAGACAATAATGGAGGCACCTGTCTTGGCTAGTCTGGACTATTCCCTCCTGTTTTACATCTACTCGTTTGCTTCACCGCATTCTATCGCGGCAGTACTAACCCAAAAGGTTAAAGGGGAGGAACGACCAATTTCTTTCATGAGTTCCCCCTTTAAGAACACTGAAGTCCGGTATTCATTGCTGGAAAAATAGGCCTTTGCTCTAGTTCGCGCCGTGAAGAAATTCTGGCATTATATTCTCTGGAGCAAAGTGCATGCTATCATCCCGAACTAGGTTGTCAAATCTCTGCTGATGCAGAGTGAATTGGGTGAGAGACGGGGGAAATGGATGGCCATCCTCCAAGAATACGATTTAGAGATGCAGCCCATGAAAATAGTCTGAGGCCAGGGACTAAGTCGAACAATAGCAGAAGAGATTCCCAACGTAGAATGTCACACTTATACGATGGAGTCCATTACCCAGGATTCGTGGTATACTGATCTGGTGTACTTGCTGCTAAACAACAAATTCCTAGAGGGATTACCTCTCCACAAACGCCACGCCCTGCAGATGAAGAGCGCCCATTTCATGATCAAAAACTCCGCGCTTTACCATCAGAAATACGAAGGAGTGTACCTCCGATGCATGACAGGGACCAAGCTGTAAAAATAATTGATGAATTCCATGGACAGTTTAGAACCGGGCATGGTTCAGCCGATGCCACTGCCCATCAGATCCTTTGGGCGGGATACTATTGGCCCTGTATCTTCAAGGATGTTTACGCTCATGTCAGAAAATGCCATACTTGCCAAACTGCAGCGCATCATGAGCATAACCCAGCCATGCCTCTGCAACCAGTCTACGAGGCTAGACCCTTTGCCCATTGGGCATTTAACTTCATCAGGGAGATCAACCCCAACTCGTCTGCCAACCACCGATATATTCTTACTGCGACTGATTACTGTACTTGGTGGTCTAAAGCTATACCTTGTAAAAACAACATGGCGGACGTAGTTATCAAGTTCTAGGAAGAAAACATCGTCACAAGGTTTGGAATACCCTTTGCTTTGGTATGTGACAATGGTCTGGCGTTTTCTTCTACATAATTGCTCGAATGGACCTACAACCGAAAGATCACACTGAAGTTCTCCAGCAACTATTATCCTCAGGGAAATGGCGTTGCTGAATCAACAAACAAGAATCTTCTTGAGGTGATCAAACATCTATTAGAACAAAACCCCCGGGATTGGCACCAAAAACTGAAATTCACCCTCTGGGCGGATCGCATTCATATTAAAGCCGCTTTGGGGACATCCCCATTCCACCTGGTTTATGGTCAAAACCTAGTTTTATAGTTTATGCAGGAATCCAACAACAGGGACAACATTGTGGAGGTTCAACTTTTGAATCTGGTGCAAATGGAAGAACAGCAGGACGCAGCCCTTGAGCACTCTGCGCATCATCAAGTAGTAGTAAAATGTTGGTTTGACAGAAGAGCCCAATACAAGGCTTTTCAGATCTCAGATCTGGTCCTGTTGTGGGATAAGGCCCGGGAGAAGAAAGGAAAGCACACCAAGTTCCAATGGCTCTGGCTCGGACCATACTTAATTTTAGAAATCTGCGGGGCAAATACTTATCGCCTTAACACCTTGACTGGAGAACATGTCACATTGCCTGTTAATGGGCAGTTTGTCAAGCATTACTTTGAATAAGGGTAAGATTGTCCAAAAGTTGTATTATATGTAAATGTCCCCTTGTAAATAGTTTTGCTGGCTGTCCTCCGGGGCAGTCTTTCCCCCTCTTTTTTCTTTTGTTTTTGTTGTCTTTGTTTTCGCTTTCAGCTTTCTTTTGGTCCCGGCATTTTTCTCCGTCCTGTAGTTGGAATGCTTCACATAACTTTGGCCTCTGATGTGATGCCTCCGGCATGGTGAACTTTAGAATCTATCTTTATCACGGTGGAATCAATCCAGTCTCCGGGATTGTTTTGCAGGATATGGCACATTTTTGAGCAATCTCCATTGGGTGTTGCCTCCGGGAGTCTGGCAATTAGTGAACAATAATAATATAAGGAACAAGTAATCGGACACGCCAGGGGGTAGATCAGCTGTACTGGTTGGTTGACCCACGTCTGAAATCTAAGGAAATTCTTCCCGGGTCTGGAGTTTTATCCTCTTTGAATATATAAACATAGGTGGATAGGTGAAAGAAGTACCTCCATTTGAATTTAGCTAAGCTTAGGCTCAATGGTGAAAGAAGTACCGCCTTCCCCGCCTGGAAATCAATAAAATAATAAGAGGAAAAGCGGGATGAAACTCCGGTCTCTGGGGGAAACAATCAAATTGATGACTGGTTCGATGTAATTAGTACCGCCTCTCTATTCCTCTCAAGAGGTCATCAGCTTGATTTCCTTCCAAAGCACACATGACACCACTGATGAAAGACTACGGAATGACTCTTGTGGGGTCGGGTTCTCTCGGATATGCTTCTCTTGACCTGTTAAACCCTTCGAGAGGACGATTTGTTCCAGTTGTGCTAACCAGAGACTCTATGGTTCTCAAATACGCTAAGGCATTTGTCCCAGATAGTCACCATTTATTATGCTCTGCATCCTCGTCCCTACATTTTGTGTGCAAAATGTTGGGTCCCCCTTTTTTTCCCTTTTTGCTTTTCTTTTTGCTGTGGCTTTGCCTTGTCTTTCTTTTCTTTTTGCTTTCTTTCTCTGGGTTTTTCTTCCCCGGCGTGTGTTGTTTTCTTGTTTTGTTTGTTTCTCTCCAGGATCCCGGATCCCGGAGGTTGCCTTTTGGTTGGAAGCTGGATTCCGGACTCCAGGATTTTTTTTTTCGCGATGATATTCCTAAGTCTTAAGAACATCCTCGTAAGGAATCCTTGGGCCCGGAGTCTGGAGGTTTTGCCAGACCTAAAATCTCCAGAAGGAGGAGGATTACTTTTCACCGCGGGTATAAATAGGCTTGCCTGTCATTTTCACACTTACCGTGATTAAAATCTTCAAGCACTTAGAGCGAAATAGAGCGATTTTCAAAGCGATTAGCAGAGCAGTTACAGAGAGATTTGTGATAATCAAAGCTTAGCACCTTCTACTGTTCTCAGACGTACGTTAGTGCTCCATGGTGGTGATCTTGGCAGCTTAACGATTTGAAGTGTTCCAGAGTTCTCCTGGTAATCTTTCCCTTCCTCCGCCTTCCGTGTTTTCAGGTTGGTTTCTCTGCTTCCCTCCTCTTCGCTTTGCTTTCATTTTCTGGTTCTTTGGGTTTGCCTGTTTTTGTTTTTGTTGCTTTGTTTCTCTGTTGCTTCTTTGGTCTTCTGGTTTTGCCGCTTGCTGGTGGCTCAGCTCTTCCAGAAGGTTGTCCGCCTTCTGTGCAGATGTAGATAGCCTGTAGATAGCATGTACATAATGTAAATAGCTGTATATTCTTGTTTCAGCTTTGTCTGGTTTTTTTTCTGCGGAAGTCTTTCCGTGTGTATAGAGTTGTATATATGTTTATTTCTATAGGTAACCCTTGTATATCTCCTCCATTCCATATATATACCCCTCAGCTCTCTGTATATCCTTTTGGGTGGCTCGACGAGCTGGTCGAGTCACCTTTTGCCTCTAGTTTTTTGCCTCCAAGCTTGCTTCGAGGCAGAAAACCAGCTGTTTGAAACTCGGCTCTCGGCCGGTTTCAAATAGGCAGTTTTCTCTCTCCTCCATCAAGGCTATCAGGGCCTCATTTATTTCCCATGCGCACAATTACTTCTGGCCAAGTGGCTTTCCCTTTTCACGTGTTCAAACAGTTGGCTCCACCGCCAGTGCCATCACATTTATTCAATGCTAGCGCACGTGGCATCCACGTGGACTTGCTTCCGCATACTTCTTTGCTAACGGTCCTTTCTTCGGGCCTCGGACCTCTTTCCGCCATTCATCCTAGATCTTCGTCAAATGTGATAAAACTTCCCAGGCCCGGAGATATGATGAAAATACAGTTTGTGTTTTGCTTTTCAGGTATTTGTGTAAAACTAACTTTTTAGGAGGGGCAAAACATCACAGTGGTAAGATCTCCGGACCCCAGAGTTACTATGTTATTTTGATAAATATGTTCTGACGGTCACTTTGTCTCACAGGTCCGGACTTTATTTTAAAACCATGTCTGAAGCATCCGCGTCATCTCCTCCCGGAAGTCTGGAGTTACCATGCACAACCGAGACCAGGGTAGTGGCAAAGTCAAAGATAGAGAAGGCCCTTGCAAAGCTACCCCTCACCATGAAGTATATGTAGGGTGAGGAGATTGTGGGCTCAAAGATTGAGTCCCAGGTAAAATTGATGACCGACCCCAGTGTCGGGACTTGGGCAGAAATGCAGGCTCTAGTAAAGATAATGCATATCCAGCGACAGGCTGGAGACAAAATCGCAACCAACATCGGAGGTTCCGGAATTCTCCGGACAACTTGCTTCCCATGCTCCGTGCAGTCTCCAGAGCTTGTTCTCACCCTGGCTGCCAACTATAACTCTTTCGTCTGGGCCGTCATGTTAGCAACTACAGAACCTACGGGATTCCCCACTCCACTGGTGTCCCTTGACCCAGTTACTTTCCAAGTAGGCCTGGGAATCCCGCAATTTGATAGGGCCACGGTGGTCACAAGGACCGAGGCCTTGAAACAATTCAATCAACTGGAGGATGCTTCCCGGGTGTACATGAACACCAATTGGCTCAAGGACCCGAAGAGGGATCCAAAAAGAATGAAGATAGATATCCCCGCTCCGAATTCAAGGAAAGCATCCAAATGGGGATGATAGCATTGGCCTGGGTATTTGGGCAGCCCTCCGCCCAAGAATTTGCAAAATGGATGTACTATTTCCTACTGGGCATCTCCACTAAAGGAGAATTCTTCGATTGGGCGACCATTATCTCCAATCATGTCGACTCCCAGTTCTTGCAGCTGAACAAGAAGAAGAAGTTCTATATGACTTCTTATGTGTTCTGGGCTTTGGCCCAATAGAGGCCCCACTCCAATGGCCTACTTACAGATGACGTTCTCAGGCTTGGCCGGGGACAGAAAGCACCATGGGACCATTTCCCACAGATTCAATGGGAAGCCAGCTTCCCCAGTTATTGCCAGGTAAATGACTCCTTTGTTTACTACCATTTGCTCACACCCACCCGGGATGCCGAATACCGCCTGACTACTGGGGCGATGAAATTGGTTAGTAGTTATGGGAACTACTATATCCAGTTCCAACAACACACATACATTAGGGTCGCTGGCTTCTCCAGGAAACCCTACTTGTTTCCCAAGCATTGTGGGGACAAGATCATGTTGCTGGAATACTGTCGGCAGATGATGGAACTGCATACCCTCTTGGCCAACAAGAAGGTCCCAAACGTTTCATTCCCAATCTCCTGTGGAAACTACACCTGCAATCTGGACGCCATGAAGGAGGCAGACAATGAACTAAAATGTTATAACTTGCAAGAATTCTATCTGGCACGGAGAAATTTTGATCCGCATGGCAGAATTGCAACGGCACTGCCCCGGGCTTCAGAGCCCCACCACGCACACATGGAGGACTTCTACGCAGATCGCCAGGATGATATGGATGTGCGCAGCCGGCATTATGATAGAATGACAGTCAGAATGATGCAGGAGCTAAAGCTCCGGAGGTTCCCAGCGGGCTTTTCAGACGACGCCCCCACCATAGATCCCCAGTACAAAGAAAAGGGGATCAAAAAAATGCCACTACCGGCAATGAATTGGGCTATCCAGGAGGACCACACAATTGATGACTTCACTCGGGAAGTAGTCGAGAGAAGCCATGCCTATTTTAAGAAGGCATGCCCTGGGAGTACACACCTAACCTCCAGGCCGGTACCAAAAGTAGCACCACCACTGGTACCAAAGTTGACTCCGGGGGCCGGGACTTCTGCACAAGGCATAGACAAGGGAAAGAGGATAGATACAACCTCCTCCGCGCAAGAAGTCCCCATTTAGGAGCAGATTAAGCAATCTGTAGCAGCCTCCCAACAAATGAGGGAGCAGTTGATCACAAGGCTCGCCACTCCCCTGCTAATGGCCGGACCAATTCATCCTCCTTCCTCCCCGTCACTAGTAGCCTTGATGATTAAGGTGACGGGGGTGGATCCAACGGAGGTAGTAGCAATAGCTGATGCGGGGCCGCCTCTGATCACCCGGAGGAAGAGAAATCATATTGCACAGCCAAAGGTAGAACCAGCGCCAAGGGCTTCCCTCCCAAAAGAAGTGGAAATCCTTTCCTCCAGTTCCCCAGAACCAGAGAAGGAAACAGAACAGGTGAAAATCCCAGCCAATCCCCCTCCGAAAGAGGGGTTTGACATGTTTGCAGCCGATGAATTTGAAAATCTGCAAGGAGGCGACATACAAGCGGGGATGGAAGTCCCGAAGCAAGAACAAGATGCTGTGGATCCAGAAGGCATGGAAGTAAAAGTTGCGGAACAAGAAGAGCAGCAAACAGAGGAAAAGAGGCCAGAACCAGAGATTATATCTGGGGCCCTAGGAACAGAAGGTCCAGGAGTGGACCAACAGCCACCAAGTGAACAGAAGGCATCCGCTGGGGAACCCAGACCCGGAACTTCAGGATCAACCATAACCCCAACCGCCGTGTTCCCAAGGCCACTCCCGGGGGAAACCTTCGGGCAGGTAATCACAGTGGCCCAAACTCTAAATCTTGGCCTGATAGCACCCCTACTACCGACGGATGAAGAAGAAGAAGAGGAGCAACGTGAAGAAGAGATCCCTGAAGAAGTCAACCAGGGTCTAGACACATCAATTGACATCTGGGACCAGGCTGAGGAGAGAGAAGTTGAAGATGTTGTTGAAGAAGAGGTTCCGGCAGAGAGAGAGACAGAGGAAGTACATGTTGAAAAGGAGCAGCCACCACCAAACACTGGGGGAGAATCTAAAGAACACACTCTGGCAAGAAGGCCACCTCTCCCACCTCCTTGGCTAGTAGAAAGCAGAAAAAGGAAAGCCCAATCTTCTCCAACGGTCCCTCTCTCCCTGGCCGAAATGATGGCCTTGGCCCAGGCCCCACCAAAGGCAAAGAAGGCCCGGACAGTTCATACCCTCCAAACTGGGCCGGGTGGAGAAACAGTTGCAGTGGCGGCAATGCCTCTCCCAGACGCTGATGAAGCAACCGCGGACCTCGCAGACTACAACATCGCAGAGACATCTTTGGGGAAAAGAGGAAAGCAGGGCAAAGTAGACCTGCTGAAGGAGGTAGCAAGGGCAGTGGAGGCCCGATATGAAAAAGAGGCCTAGAGGCTCAAAGCAGAAAAGGAGAAGAATGCAAACCTTATGGGGTTTCTTGCAGAGCTGGCCCGACCCCTCAACGCCGCCCCTCCACAGACCTCCACATCAGAGGAATTACCACAGAGCGACATAGACTCCCTACGAGTAATGAAGAAGAAGGCCCAGGCAGTAGACGAACGGGTCACTCTACAGATAGGAAACACCCGGTGTTTCCTAGCGGCTACTCTCCCATATTTGTATACAGCCTGGCAAATTATTTTACGGGCAGAAGCACTGATTAAGCAGTGGGAGAGTGACGCCGAGAATTACCAGGTGTGGAAGGTAGAGTTCGAAGAGCTCCTCACCCTGGGGGAAGACATAATTTCTGAATCTAGAATTCTGGGTGAGGAATCATTTGATTTCGTAAGGGCTCAGCACTCCAGACTGGACCTCACATTGGAGGTAACCAAGCAACTGGTAGAGTCCTTACAAGAAAAGGTAAATACAGTAAAGACTTCTTCCAATTTGTACAAAACATTTGTTATAAAGGCTTCCGGGGTTGATCCCCTTGGTACAAATACTTATACCCCCGAGGAATCAGTTTTGGGGAATTTTGATGAAATGATGGCATCTCGGTATCAATCCCTGGAGGGGATGGATGGGGCCCGAATGGAAAAACTGACCAAAATGGTGCTTAAAGGCCATGATGCCGCGAAGATGGCAGATAAGTTCAAAAATAATGTTCCGAACCTGGCGGAACAAGTTGAATTGGCCAGGCACCGAAGGGCCAGCCTAAGGAAGATTGATGAAGATGGCATTTTCCGCATCTTTTAGGCCTTCAACGATAATAAACAGCCTTGAGCGTTCTCCAGGAACCCAAGAAATTTGAGCATTGAGCATTCTTTATTCTTTTGGGGATGTAAGTTCCCGGATCCTGGAGTTCCAGATCTAAAATTTTGTATTCTTTAAAGTGATCTGTGTCCCGGTCCCCGAGACCGACCGGTCACTTTCAGAGGCGGTTAATAAAGACTGTCAGAGGGTAGTTGGGCGCATCAAGAGGCGTTGGCTTGGTAGTTGGTTTCTAACAGGGTGGTCTTCTTAAGGCGCCGTTCAAAGGTACACCTGGCACATTGGAGACAAGGCACCGCATTTCCCATTTATGAGGCATGTAGCCTTGGTCCCCGGGGGACCTACTTTCTTCTTTCTTCTCTCTGCCTCTCTTCGCGAGGCCGATTCTTCCGATGTATATTCTTGTCTTCTTCTTCTGACATGGCAGACCTATTCCGTCTCCAGGTCTTTTGTAGGGTGGCGCAGGTAGTACCGGCTCCCAGATATTGTATTTTAATTAAAGCACAGTAAAATAGGGTTAGGGTTAGAGAGTTGTATAAATGGGCAAATCGACCCATTTCTAAGGGTCGGAGAAATTGATTGTTTTATTGTCCATAAGAAATAGCAAAGTGATTTCTGGTTTTAGTTGCAGACCTCAATGCTCCATTGTTCTATTCTTGGTAGTTAGATGCTCCCCTGGAGCCACTATTGTATCATGCACTAGTGCTTGCTGGAAAGAATATTAATGAAGAAGGATTCTTGGCAATGAAGTTGTTAGCGTCCCTACTTCTGAGTTAATGGTATTTCATGTTTTAATGTTTTGAATGTCCTTTGCTCTGATATGTTCAAGTAGATTAATGACCTATTTATTCTGCTACTGATGAAATGCTAACTGATGGTTGTGTTTTTCTTCGGTATTTAGTGTAGTCTTTCAGAGTATTGTTGATGTTCCAGACTTTTCAGCATGACTGTAGTTAGATAAATGT
>MU227621.1:196894-209286 GCA_018584345.1 Thuja plicata | reverse complement strand
ACCGTCGTGACCCGACACCTAGGTGCTTGAAGGCCCGGAGGATTTATTTCCCCCGGACAACCTTTGCAGGCGGAGTTGGCCGATTTCTCCGGAACCCGGTGACAACTTATGACTGTTGGCGGACCCGATCAGCAAAACCCCATCAACAGATCCTCCTATATTTTGAATGAGTGGGGGAAAACTTTGTTTTAGGTTAGAGACTTGAATGCTTGGGCCAGGACCAATAGGCTGAGCACTTGCATTTGGGCTAAAGGTTTTAACATTCAAATTCAAACTAGAAGATTGCACTTTAGGATCAACCCCTTGACTATTTGGGATTGGGCCAGCATATTTATTTTTTTGCTATGTCCCATGATCAACTGGCATAGATCTTCTTGCAGAAGTGTTGGTAGTGGCATGTAGGAAAAATATCTTCATTCTAATATCAGTTGTAGTAGCCTCTAATTCTAACATCTCCAATTGTTTGGCTAAGTCCTCTTTAGATTTTCTAGCTTCTTCCAGATCAAGATCAACTTGAGATGTTCCTAGAGGAATGGTCATGTTCTTCTTAGGTTCCTCTATAGTGACACCAATAGCCTTTTGCTTACCTTTGTTGGGGGCATCCTTAGTATTTGTCTTAATTTTTGAATTCTGTTCAATCTCATATGGGTACAACTGTCTGATGACATTCCCTTCTTTCTTAAATTAATCCTTGCCAGGATTTGAAATTTTATTTGGGGCTTTCTTCCTCAAATCATCAAGATCACCAAACAAGTCTAGATTTAAACCTTTGACCGCTTGACTTAGGATTTTAGCCTTAAGGTCATTTCTTCTAGTTTCAGCCAAGAGATCTTCTCTTTTCACTATTAAGTCATATAACACTTGCTCACATTTCTTCCTTGCATTTTCTATTTCCATTTCTTGTTCCTTTTTATTCTTCTTAAATCTAGAACGTCATCCTTCAACTTATCAGAATCATAGGAGGTTGTCTCAGCAGTAGAATTTTCTTATGGTGGAGCTATATTTTCTTCTGTGGGGAAGAAACCTATGTTAGTATTTTCCCCATCTCTGAAATGATCAAAGTTTGGATAATCTCTATAAGTTTTAATTGGTCCTATGGGTCCTACATCTTCAGATGAAGATGACTTTCTTTCTAGAGCAAGGGTCTCCATTCCCCCTTAGAGGTATTTGGGGAGTCATGTTTAGATATACCTCTTTTGGACCATTGTCTCCTTCCAGGTGTATGGATGTCTTCTCCAACATCCTTCTCAGGATTTTATTTTAAATAGGATCTAATATTCCTTTTTCGACTCATCTTTCAAAATAGACAAGTATACTCAATATGTTTAATGTGCAACACAGGAGTACCCAGAGGTTAGATTTGCCACCTCTTTGCAGAGGAAAAATATATAGAATGATTGAGTAGCTTGTCCTAACTTAGATTTTATTTTACAACAATAAGTCTAAATGAAACTTAAATGCAAAGTTTCTTGATAATTCATCACCTTGATTAATTGGTAATCTCAGGAAAATTATTCTTCACTTTCTGTGTCACTGCAAATCTTCTCCACTCTGTAACTTTTCTTCAAAAAACACACACTAGATTAAATCAAAGACTTTATAGTATCCAGTCACTCTATTTGAGACAAGATCAGTATCATCTTTAGGATCAAAACCTTCAAACAATGTGCAATGACAGATAGGCATATAAACTTGCTTTTATGATTATGAGTAAAAATAGACTTATTCTCAATATCACAAGGACTAACTCTTTCATGAACATGACTCTTAGAAAATTAAATCAGTTCCCCAGCAGAGTCGCCAATTTGTTAGCAATTTTTATTATAGCATCAATATCCAACAATAAATTCTTGACTCTTAGGTACCCAATTCATATTTGTACATGGAAAAGGCTAATTAACAAGGATATATTACTTCTACACTTAGAGTTCCACAAACTTAGGCAGGTACATCTATCTTCAGATTCACTGCTTCAAAAGAAATCTTATAATGGATTAAGGATTCTTAATCCTTGTTATTTTTAGGCCACTTGGCTTAGGAAGGTTAACCTATGAATTCTCTCTTTAAGGAATCACCATGATGAAATGTATTTCTCAATACACTTAGCTAGACATGTGTATTCTAAATAACAAAAAATAAAATATTATCCAATATTTGAATGATTGGATGATAACAACTACTTATCAGAACTTGACCAGTGCGTAATCGTGGGCCATAAAGTCATAATGAAACACACATTCAGTAAAGAAAAATAATTAAAACACAAAAAATTTCTTAGATATAATGCCTTACAAACTATCCTTTCACTCTCATACCTCTATATCACATTCCTACATAAAACCCTAACCCTCTAGAACTATTTGCAAGATTTAAACCCTCCTTGAAAGCAACTCACAAATAACAACACGATTACCTTATAACTGGTACATTTAAAATTCTTTACAAATTAAACATACAAGAGCTGAATCTAAATGCAAAAATACATCAATGATATGAAATTGAAAATTCCATTATTTTTCATTAATAGTATCTTGATTTCAATACATTCAAATTGATTAAAAACTTAAAACTTAGACACAATTCAAAAGCTTGCCTTGCAGCTTTCATTTTACCATCTTTTACAATATCTTACAACTTTATATTTATAGCCAGCATTAGTCATCTTGGAATCCTAAAAGATCAAGGATGCAATAAGCTTCGGATGACTAACCTAAAAGACAAAACTCAGAGCCAAATAAGACAAAATAACAAGTGGACAGAATAACCACTTTTGCTACAGGATATTCCAAATATTTCTGTCCTATGACCGCATCGTGATTGTATTTACTTTACATTTTTTGGAGACAACCATCTGGAATTTTTATATTTGATCATGTTGGTGTAGGATCTTTCATCTTCTCTTGTCGTATTCAAACTGTTGGGAGACATTGTCATCCGTGGCCTTTCATACATTATGCTCTTCTCCTTGATGAACTGCCTGGTACTTGTCCCTCCAGGAAATGTACAGTTCATCACTTGGCTAATCAAAACCAATGATTTCATCTCTTTTGTTTTTGATCTCACCCCAGCTAGGACTTGCCTTCTCAACCTCTTCTTTCCAGAACTCAAAAAATTCTTTGGCTCTATTAATGATATTTATGGTTTGAACAAACAAAACCGTTCTTTCCAAGGTAATGATGCTATGTGTCCTGGTGGTTATTGTTTCTTTTACTTTCCTTAATCATAATTCCTCATTCTTTATATCACCACCCTTTTTGAATAGGTTGGGATATATCTCATACTTATCCTTTGAAAACTCTCTCCTCTAGGTTTCTACTTTTTTGATGAGGGTGCTTCTTTTGATATCCAAGTCTGTCATCAACTTTAGGCACTTGTAAGTACAGGTTAGAATAATATAAACATTTTTTTTCTCCTTGGATAGGGAATAAAATGATTTCAAATCAACACCTTTTCCCTTCCATCTATCCATGGCCAAACCCCATTGGTCTTTGTTTGCATCATACTCACTTATTATTCTAATAATCTTCTTCCCCAGCAGATAAAGAGTAGCAAGATTCACTTCCCTAACACACCTCAAGAGGCTTGAATATATCTTATCAGAGTATCTTTTTTTAACCCATTATTCTTCTTCTTTGTATGTTGAGGACTCTTCAAGATCTTTCTTACTGGTCTCTTCTAATCTTGTCCTTTCAACAACCAATCTCTCTCTTTCCAATTCCAGATCTACTTGGGTAACAAGACTTGATGGAATAAGAGAAGGGGGATAAGTTATGAATGGGTTGGATGATAAGGGTTGGTAAGGATCTTGTGTAATCATCATCTGAGTAACAGAATGTTCTGATTGCCTACCTTCCAATTCAACAATCTTCTTATCTTTCTCAATAGATTGTATCTTCTCCTCATTGTAAGCACCCATAACTCTCTCAAATTTTTCACTCAAGATTTTAAGTTCATTTTCTAATCTTTGGGATACACTTAAAATAAACTTAGTAGATTCTAAGGTTATACCTACTGTTTCAACAGCCCATGTTTCTACAACTCTCCTTACCAAAAGGCTACCTGAATGTTCAGCCTGAGTGTCTTCACAGTTGTTTTGGGGGTTATTTTTCTGAATTTACACATAACCAGGGCTACATGATCTTCATTGAACATAACTCCCTTTCAAGCTTGTTGTACTTCTACTTTAGTGGAAATAATAATCTTAGTCTCCTTCCTGATGGCATAAAAAACAATAGAACTAGCTATGTCCCATTCTAGGAGTATCAATACTACTTCCTTTTTGACCAGGTCTCTGCCTTCTTCAGGAATTAGCTTTTCAAACCTAGATAACATCTCATATTTTATTTCATTTTACATTTCCTCTTTATCTCTGGAAATTTTTTCTTCTTTATTTTGTTGGCACTTATTCTTGAATTCATGAATATGAATTCTCCACAAGAATTGCAGAAATTCTCTTGCTTTAAAAAAGTTATCATCAGAAATAAATTTGTCACTCGCCTATTGTGTTAATGGATCGAGCTCTTTACCAGAAAATTATGCCACTGTTAAATCCAATTGAGCATGATTTGGCTCTTCAGATACCCCTTCCTGCAATTCTTGGGCTGTGACATATATTTTCCTAGTATTTCCCATTTGTACTAATTACTGAGATACAAATTTTTCATCCATGTGCAATAGGGATTAGGAAGGAGAATGAATCTATTCATTTTGTTGTTGTCCCTCTTCTACCTTTTCCCTCTTGGGGGATGGAAATGTTTGAACACTAGGATCTAGTGGCCTTTTCCCTTTTGGATCACTGGTATTTCCACCCATTGGTCTTTTCCCTGAATATATCTTTAATGAATGTCTCTGGGTCAGCACACCTGGATACTATTATGGTCAAATTTTACGGTTTCAAATAATCCTACAGGTGTTTCCATCCTCCCTTGGTGATAATGAGTTGGTGAGAAATCATGATCACAGGAAAAATAGTTCCTTTTCCTCTTCCTGTCAGTTCATCCTCCTGCAAGCCCCCAATCTTTCTTAGGACCTCTGTCAACCCTATCTTAAGGGGCACTCTATAGTGTAATATGTTTGGAACTCCCCTAAAACCATAGACCCTTAATACAATTGATACAGGAATCCTAGGATCATCCTTCAACAACAATGCCCTATGTCTGGCAGCAAAATATCTGTACAAATTGATGTAACTTGCCTCTTTATTGTCCCAAGTCATATCTGCATTCCACAACTATACAGGCATGATTTCATCATCCTTTCAACTCTTATCAGCTCCATCTCCTTTTCAAAATAATCAGCTCCTTTTTATAGAAACACATGCATTAGCAGGGAGTACCATGCAAAAGGTCTAGTCACCTTTGTGTTCTGGACACTTATTGACCCTTCATGAATTAGGTCTAGAATGTATGGAGAAAAATAAAATATTATTGCTAGATGGCGATGAAAAATCTTGATCATCATAAGCATATAGTGGATGAGCATTTCAACTTGTTCATCATCTCCACAGACCTGGAAAAGAGCCCTATAAACTGATTTGGCCTATAAAGTGAAATAATCAAGTTTGAATGGTTCTTTAGTATTAGGCCCCACCAAAACCAAATCCCCAACTGTGCCAAAATATTGTTTCAGGGGCCCTTCTCTGAAGTATTTCCTTTGTGCTTGGTATACTTCTTTTAATTGATTTAATTCAATCTTATCCATAGAAGTATTTTGATCATTCAATTTGACAACCTCCCTAATTTCTTCTGCAGTCACCTTTATTAGGATTTGCCCATTTTTTTCCTTGACCACTCTGGATATGTTGTCATAATTCCTAGCTATGTGTGCAAGCATGTCCATATCCATAAAAATTCCATGCTCTACCAACTTGCCTATGTCGAATTGCCACACATTACTGTTTGGTGGATTAGCATTTCTCTGACCAAAGAGCACCTTAAACAAAGCCAAGCCAGTCATACCTATTTTGGCATCCTTAACAGACTGACCCAAATCATACAACCCTTTTGTTATTTTCAAGCATGGATCCTTGGGGACTAATTCCTTTATTTTAGAGGCATCATTAGTTGACATAGTTAATTGTTGGAAAAAATCATCACAGACATTTATATCTTTATAATTGACCTTTCTAAAGAATTCTCTTCTGGGCGGCATTGTGAATTTAGGGTTTCACTGTCTAACAATGGATAGTTTCAATAATAAAGCCTTTCTCTTACTGCACACCCTATTAATTCCTTTAAATTTCTTATGACCCAGAAATACCACTATCATAAAAATACCCATTCTGCAAGAAGCTTCAAAATGTGGATGTGATCACTGCAACCTTACTCTGCTCTGCAACCGTTGTTAATCATGCGAAATGACTTGAGTGATTGATAAGATAGCAATCCCATCAGTGTAAGTATTAAATTTTAACTAGGTAGAGACACATGTTGGCCATTACTTCTCTAAGTTCAATGCTTGGCATTGAACTGTTGAAATTTGTTACTTTTGTATTTTATAACAGAACCATCGATTTCACTGACATCTCCTCATATTGGATGGTCTACAAAAAATCCTCTGCATTGTTCATCTCCCTAGACACGTAGCATCACATTGCATTTCCTTGAAGAATAAATCTCAATCATTTTGGATCTAAGGCTTTGTGCCAACTGTTCAATCCCTTTTAACTCAACTGATCTTTACTTAACCTTACACTTCTATGGGGTCCCACCAACTTGGACACGCGTCGTAATGGAGTTTTCCCTCAATAGTTAAAGATCAGCTACTTTGTGCTCAAGGCTTTACACCAACCATTGGATCTTCTCAATCTTTAGTGACATTAATCACCTTTGTAATCCATGGCCTTGATCTTCCAGAGACATGTGGCAGTATGGCGCATTCCCTCATTAGTTAAAACAACACCATCTTTTATCTAAGGCATGGTGCCAACCATTAGATTTTCATTAACTTGACCGATCTTTATTCCACTAGATGTTTACCAACTAGAGTTTTCAAAGTACATAGTGGGACACATGTCATCATGGCACGTTCCCTTGATGGATAAAATATTTTCACATTATGATTGAGGGTTAACACCAACCATTAGATCTTCATGGAGATAGCGCTGATTTATCATATCCTTTATTAAATTGATGGGCCCACTGATTCGCCAAGTGTCACCACGACACTTTCCCTCGATGAGTAACTCAACAAAATCTTTGTCATGAGGCTTTGTACCAGCCATTAGATTAGATCTAACTCATCCTCTATTTAACTTTACCTTTATGATGACACTTTGGCCCACCTAGGACACGCATTGCAATGGCGCTTTCCCTCGATGCTAATCTTTATTCATATTTCATTCACAGTAAAAGCGTGGGCCCTTAGATCAAATTTGATCTATGGTGATCTCACAACTTGCATTTCAATCGGTGAATGAATCAGCCAGAGACACATGGCACCATGGCATGTTCCCTTGATAGTTAAAGTTCAATCATCTTCATCATGAGGGAAAGCAAGAACTGTTAGATTAAGAAAGACTTGCACGACACATGATAAAAGGAAATAATAGGCTCGTGGGTTTTTTTAAACTTTAGTAATGATTAACACTTAAGACTTAGGAAAGAATAAAAATAGCCCCATTCAAAAATAACACATGTTTTAAAGATGACTTAAGTGACTGAATAAAGTAACACAAAAATATAACCCACCAAGAACGTTTAGGGTATTTTTTCAAATTCAAACAAATAACGACCCTAGACTTAGGGTTCTCATCATTTTAGGACCAAGGTGTAACATTTTATAGGGATTATTAGCATCTTTTTAAAAAATATTTAACATTTTTCACAAAACAACCACTTGGGAACAAATGTTTTAGGGTAAGGCCTCAAAACATGAAATACTACCAGCAGGCTCCATAGAGCTTGATGAATTGAATGCTTGAATGCCTTTGAATTATTGAATACTCATGAGTAGAGGCTTACTTAAATAGATCATGCATGGAGTTTGTATGGATGAAATTGCTTCTTGTGTCTTAGTTCATGGTTAGAGAAAATGAGAGGAGAAGGCTTCCTTATATATGAATTTAGGGCACAATCTTATAGAGAGGCCTACATTGGAGAATTAAATTCCAATTAGAAATATATCCCTAGAAGTGGACCTAGATTAAATATAATTTAAGAATCATCTCTTTGAAGACTGAAATAGTCAACCCAGAAGCGGGAATTAAATCTTTCTGAAGCCCGACATCCGGAAACCCCAAAAACTTGAAATCTGGACCTTGGGTCAGAAAAAGGTAGATTATGACCTAGGTCAAGGTCGAGGTTCACCTTGAACTAGGTCAAGGTCAAGGTTAAACTTGACCTAGGTCAAGGTCAAGGTCAACCTTAACCTAGAAAGGTTGATTTTGACCCTGAGGTCAAAAATCTCAGTTTGCAGTTTAGGGTGCTAGTAACAGGCTAGAGAAAAGGGGGAAATGGGGCAAAACAAAAGAGAAAGTCGTATAGAATTCATAGAACCATTCAAGGAACCTTATATGACCCCAAACCACTTACTTAGAAGGCTAAACCAGTCTATAATGGAAGTGCTTCCATTTCCTGACTATACATTTAGCCCCCACTTTAGCAAGAGTATGGACTTGATACAAACTCTTGGTAAAGGAGATCATGAAGAAAAGATAATCTTATTAAAATCAAAAGGAAAAAAGGAATCCTCAAGCCCATAGGGACTTAAGTCTTTATCAACCCTAAGATAACAATAAGAGAGACATCACTAGTTAAAGAGAAAGAGAGAGAGGGTGTGATTACCTCACCCAATGAGAACTTATGTCCCATTGTGAACCACACAAACAGTGCAACTAGAAAGATGGAGTTGAACCGCCTAGTGAATGTGGTTACTCACTAGTCAACCCATCAGGGAGATCCAGTCTTAAGGACACCTTCCGACCTTAAGGGGTCAAAACATTGTAAATTAAAACTGGAGGGATCGAGAGATCTGTATAAATTTAAACTAGAGGGATCAAGAGATCTTATAAGGTAAAAATACATTCTTTAAGGATTAGTCTTTAATCCATAAAGGGAAAAAGTTTTAAGTTTGAAAATATTTTGAAAGTGCGTGTATGCAAAAAATGAGAAGAGTGTTGCCCCCACATTAAAGTCATTGCTAACACTTTAACAGGAGAAACAGTTTTAACAGAAACATAAACAACTCTACTAATTACGTTTCCACTACAAGATGCCCCCAAATGAAGACAAATTAAGGGAAATAACACATTACATACAAAGAACACAGAAGGGATCTACCTACTATGGGGTCAGTATGATTTAGGATAATATGTATATATAAATATGATATTATTGCAAATGAATCGACGTCATTCCCCAAAGAAAGTAGAACTAAAATTACAATAGAGGAAAGAAAACTCAAGAGTTATGAAAAAGAGTCTTTTTGGACCACAACATGGAGACAAAAAAGAATCAGTGCTACCATGTCGCAGATCCAAGCAGACTACACAAGGAAAACATTTACAAACAATAGCACAAGTACAATATAACATGAAAACAACATATAGCAGAGTAAAGATACATATAGAGGATTTGTACAACAGGTTTGATTCCTTTATCACCTTGCACCAACAAAGTAACAAGGTTTGTATAAAATTATCTAATAAACATTTAGAAAACACATTATGGGAGAATCACAATATAGCAGACAAACACAAAAAGGGCTACCATGAAGGACAATCCAATCAAGCGCATTGCCTACTCTCCCTATCTTGGTTTATATCATTTAGGGAAGGTGGGAAAATCACAAGAGGGACTATATCCAGCATAGTAGGAATAATAGCCAGTTCCAAACAAGGATCCTCTTGAGAATCTCAATGTTTGATACTAGGTGTAATTATCAATTGAGTGGAAAGCATATGAGGTAAATCAGTATCAATACCGATAGTCTCATATTCATCACTAGGATCCATAGGATCATCAAGAGTATCCTCCTTATCAAGATTAATTAAAATAGGATCTAAGATGTGAATAGAATCATCATAATAATTCATCTTAACATAATTATGAACATTTACTTCTTCCAACACATCAGGCATAGGTTGGTCAAAAGAAGGTAAAGAATTTTCAAGAATAGAGGCACGGGCCCTAGCATTAGCCTGATTGTTCTTACGATGCTCATTAGCAGATTTGTTACGTTTTTCTTTGTTTGACACATGTTGAGAACTAGGAGAAATAAAAATTGGTTCCTTCATAGGTTCTATAGGAGGATTGGTAGGATTCATAGTAGGCTGAGAAGAAACACTGGGAGGTTGAGTTATAGAGCTATTAGTAATGGATAAAGGAGGTATATGAGTGGGAAAAATACCACAGTTAAGATCTATCTAAGGCATGCTTAACTCGACAATCTTGCGATGTTTATAGGCTTGATATGAATGAAAAAGGTTATCAAGGTGACGAGGACATGAATTAGGTAACGGAGGCCAAAAGAAATCAAGAGAAACACACTCTCTAGGCCTAGAAGGTTGATACAAACTATGATTAATCATTTTCACTTATCTATTATGAATGAACTTAATACACTTATGAATAGGAGAAGTAACGACATGCATGGTAGTTAACCAAGGCAAACCAAATTTGACTTGAAATTGATCTGAAGTAGGAACAACAATGAAGGTAGTATCTACAACCTGACCACAAAGTTCAATAGGAAAGTTAATAGAACCAAGTGAAGGATAGAGAAAACCATTACAAGTTTGGATCCATGCATCAGATGTATCATAACAATCACGTTGTAAGTTTTTCATAAAAAGGTTTTCCTCAGTATGACATTTATTAAAGATATGGGATCAACAAGAAAACCACGCAAAGGTATCCTAGAAATCCTAGCATAAATATAAAGGGGACCATCGGGAGGCTTAATAGTCTAAGAATCATCAAAGGTAATTGCGATTTCCCTAGGTCATTTATCCTTAGTTTATTTCTGAGTTTTAGGTGGAACTTGAAGTTGAAGTGGAGGCGAAGGATCTTGAATAGTAGGTTGAGATGAAACAATACACTCCACATGATTAACAATGTGATTGAGATCATCCATCTTTGAATCATAAACAATATCCATAGAAGATGGTTGAGCGATGGTATTAGTATCATGTGTAGGTAAAGGATTTGTATAGATTTGAAGGTTTTGATTAGGAGGAGAGATAAAACAATTTCCCATTACCATCAAAATTATCAACAGATAAAGCATTAGAATTTATTAAGTCTTCAACCTTATGCTTTAGAGAATAACATTTTTAAGTATCATGGCCATTCTGTCAATGGTATTGACAAAAAGCTTTAGAATCAAAGGATTTTAATGCCATCATGGTAGGGAGAAGAGATAGAATAGGAGGAAAGGTAATCATATTAACACTTAACAACCTACTCATAATAGAATGTAAAGATTCTAAGAGAGGAGTAAACGTATGATTCATACGTAAAATAGTGGATGCAGAAGTGGCAGTGTTGGATGCAACAACTTGATCAGCAGTTGCATTCATCTGTTTATTAATCATGATATAGTTGCTAGGCTTGTGAAACGTATTAGGATTAAGAGCAGCGTCACTCTTATCAACTGGAACAGGAGCCATTGGAGTGTTACTCTCAAATTGACTCACTTGTAATTGATAATGATGAAGTGCTACACAAAGTTGTTGAAAAGAGGTAAATTCAGTAAGCAGAATCTTATCTCTATAGTGAAACCTGACATGCAGGATATAGTGCAACCCAAGTGACAGTTAAAGAGAAAACCAAGAGAATATTTCAAGCAATGAACCTGCAAGATAGTCAACTAATTACAAAGTATAAATGAGCGTCAGAAACTGAAAGTCAGGTGCAGCCCGCAAAAAGTGGATCTAACTTCCACATCAGATAAAATAGTCTTATTCTATTTATAGAATCTTGATTTGTTTTAAAACAATTTATTTAGGGACAATAAACAAGAATGTAAGTGCTTTAATCAGTCTAACATATTTAAAACACATAGACTAGGAGATCAAGGTAAAGTTGTAAACCTAATCATAGAGTTAACATTGTTTTTCATGAAACTTGATGAAGTCAATCCTGTTGAGATTGCTGAAACGCAATGCAACCAAGATCACCTGCATGCAAAGACTATTACGAGACAGAATGAAACAGACAGAATAGAGAAGGATCCGAAGCTATGGCGGCCGATAGGCCAGAGAGTGCAAACACATGTTGACAGAAAAATATGTTCTCTATTCAACAATAAAGATGATTACAAAACTCCTTATGAAATACAAAGATGACAATCCTTATAAAGGATGTCGAAACCCTAAACGGGCAACTGCTAGGAAATAGAAACTTTCCTAAAACTAACTGAAACTGCCTAAGTGAAACTTAAGCACTAAAGAG
>MU227621.1:149798-195262 GCA_018584345.1 Thuja plicata | reverse complement strand
ATTTTTGCATCGATTTGCGTGTCCGTACGGCCCTCGGAGGCCCGAAAAAATTCCCCTGAGGCCCCGGTGTCCAAAACGGACGAAGTTTTATATGAATTCGACTCTCCCGGGCCTTCTGGATGCAATGGTGGAGTCCTTTTCGGCTCAAACAGCTCCGAAAAATAGAGACCCCCCCAGAACCAAAGACAAAAGCCGGAAAAGCCAGAGAAAGAACCAAACCCTCGAACGCTTCACAAGAACTCGAACAGCCGGAAGCAAGATGGCTCTGATACCATGTTGAGATTGCTGAAACGCAATGCAACCAAGATCACCTGCATGTAAAGACTATTACGAGACAGAATGAAACAGACAGAATAGAGAAGGATCCGAAGCTATGGCGGCCGATAGGCCAGAGAGTGCAAACACATGTTGACAGAAAAATATGTTCTCTATTCAACAATAAAGATGATTACAAAACTCCTTATGTAATACAAAGATGACAATCCTTATAAAGGATGTCGAAACCCTAAACGGGCAACTGCTAGGAAATAGAAACTTTCCTAAAACTAACTGAAACTGCCTAAGTGAAACTTAAGCACTAAAGAGCAATTGCTAAATTACTCTAACAAATCCATCTTATTAATAGATGATGTAATCATTCATTATAAATGGGTGAATATAGAAGAGAGGATGAATGAAGTCTACGAGCACATCTATGGATCAAATTGAAAGTTTCAAGAACCAGAACAACAAAAGGTGAATTTGGTTAGCAAGAACCAAGAACAGAGGCTACCAAGACTTGGAGGTATTATTCAATCACATTAGGTGATAATATTATTCATGTAATCTTAAATGGATCTATATCAGCAATAGGAGATTGCATATACCAGGTCAAATTTTAATTTTCTATCATTTTAACAAGTGAAACAAAGTGTAAAAATCCTTTCAAGGAAGCTGGATTTAATAGTCCAACTATAAATCTCTTAACTTAGTGCACACTCAACAGTGTTGCTAAAGCTCTTAATCGAGTAGACTTTAATAGGTCTCCATAGATACTCTTAACCAGGTAGATCATTAGAAGTGATCAAATTGTACGCCTTAACCAACCCCTTCCAATCTATAGACAATGAAGATTTATGGGTGCCATCCCTACCATAGTTTTTAATTCCTAATAGGAGTTTTCAATGATATCATCTCTTGTGTTATGTGTCAATTACCTTCATGAATGTTTGTATGAATGTTCACATGTATGTTAAGTTTATGAATTTATATATCTTACATCAAGATAGTATATATCAGATGGTTGGCTAAACAATTGATTACACAAAGGTTAATTGATTAAAGAATACAAAAGTTTAAGAGGTACGGATTGACCCCTCCCCTCTCAATACACACTTCCCAGTAATTCCAAAAATTGGTATCAAAGCTAAGTCTCTTCTTTGGAAGAGCTTAAAGGCTTAAGAGAAAAGATCATATACAATGGAGAAGTACAGACTTGATAAAAATATTGAGAATAAGAAGCTAGATATTAAGATGTTCTATGAGCACTATAAAGAAGCTAGAATCAATATGGGACAACTGTTAGATGAAAGAAAGCTTATGGCATCTCACTATAATGAGATAGATTATCATGAGGAAGAGATACCAGATTTATTTGAGTCTTCAGGATCAACTACAAGCAAAGCATCAGATACATCAGAAGAAAGCATCACAAGCCTAACTAAAATCAATCAACATGTAGCTGGACAAGTTAAATATCTAAAAATCGTCAAGAGACACAAATGGTAAGGATGATTGATGTCATGATAAATTCTAGACAAGCTAAACAAGAAAGAACACTAGCTATTGATTATAGAAGATAGATTACAGAAAAGCTACAAGAGAAAGAGTCTAAAATACAGAAACTTATAGAGCATCACCATGAGATTACAAATCAGATTATTCTTATGAGTCAAGAGGCAAACAAAATGAATGTTGAACTCATTGAAAGAATAGAAGCTATCAGTTAGCTAAGAGATGAAAATGAAAAGTTGAAACATGAAATAGGAATTCAGCAGCAGCATAATGAAATTATAAAGAAAGTTGAAGAAAGCAATAAAAGAATGGATGATTTTCTTCAAGAACAACGAAGAGTCAACAACAACACCGGTCTAGGCTTTACCAAGATTGGAGAATCATCAAATCAAGCTAGTCCAAAGAATGTCTATGAAAATCCAAGACCAAGAAAGTTGACATGCAATCACTATGGAAAGCAAGGCCACACATCAAATGTATGCAGAGGCAAAATGAAAGGTATTCCTAAATCTACATCTTCATTCATAGGATTTTTTATAAATGTAACAAGAAAGGACATAAAGCATATGAATATAAGTCTGAGATGAAACAACCAGGGAAGGAAACCTACATGGACAAATACTTTCCTACTTGCAAAATGAATGGGCACACAACTCTTGAATGCTAGAAAAATAAAAGGCAAGCATGGAAGCCTAAAGGTCAAGAAACTCCCTATCAACCAAAAAGAGTCGGTAACTAGTATGTATGGGATTACAACACTTGGAAAAATTGTACAACATGTGGAAGATTTGGTCACATTGCTAAAAACTATATGAGACAGTGGACTAGAAAGTCTAGAGGCTAGACTAACCCTGGAATGGCATGCTTACACTGTCATAAAGTTGATCATCTCAAGAAAGACTATAGAGACCGAATGAAAGAGACCAACATATATCCCAATGGAAATACCATTGAAGACATCCAGAGTGCAAGAGAAAAAATGTGGAGAAAAAATTCAAATAATGATGAAGCTGGATAGAGCAATGAAAATGGTGACACCCCATCCACTAGATCTAGTGACATCACCACCCCCACCTACACAGAACAAGTAAGTATGGAACTGTATTACCCCAAGTTATCATTTTACATCAGTTCCATAATATGTTGATAAAATGCCAAATTATCATAAGTAAAGATGCATCATGGTATTACTTGTTAAAATCTGTGATAACTATGCTATCAGGCACACATACCAAAATCCATCGGTATACACACAAAGCTGAAACAACCAACACTTACCAAGAAGTGTTGGTTAACATGAGAAAGAAAAGTTTCTAGTATAAACTGAGACTTGTCAGTAACCAAAGAAAGTGAACAAGTTGTTTGCAACACTGAAACCCATTAGTAAAAGCAAGAGGTATAACAAATACCTTCAAACATCATATTAACACCGAAAAGGGAAGCTAATGTCTTAACCGACAAACTTTGTCTTTGCACACTGAGGAGTAGGTAAGAATTAATGACTTGATTTTTAGGGAAAAAAACTATAAAAAGGAGATGGAAAGGTCTCATTGTTCACCATGACTAGAGCAGAGTGACTAGAGAGAATTTTGTGCAAACAACAAAAGGCTCACAGAGCAATTGCAACTCGACACAAAGCATTCCTAGCAGATCAGAAATCATTACTAGTGTAAATAGTAAGTTCTATGGCAACCGACAACTCTATTTACGTATTTCATAGAAATCCCTAAATTTGAAAAATGGCCATGTCTTCAAAGACCACCAAATCAAAGAACACCAAGAAGGATGAGGTTAAGCTCATCAAGAATTCTACATGTGAGGAACCACACTACAAGATTTAACCTGATGTTGCCTCACAACCCGACAATGTTGGAGCATTCTCAGGAATACCAGTAAGGGTTTTTCTCATCGAAGACGTGCAAGCATACATCCACTGCAAGATTGCAGAAATTGGCTACTCAGAGGTAGAACAAGCTTACAAGAAGCTATGCAATGAAGATGGAACCATAAAAGATGAACATAAACACATAGAGGTGAAAGGGATCAGTAATGCCCTGTTATTCCTGAATGTTTTCAAAACCAAGTGGATTTGGTTAGTACTGAGCTGAATGCAAAAACACAAACTATGGCTGGATGAACTGAAGATGATAACCCGAGATGTTATCCATGCAGTCACCGGTTACCCTGTAACTAAGAAGGTAAAAGCTCTAAAGCACCCACCCAAGGCTGAGATTGAAAAGAACACAGGAGCCAAATGAGATGGTAGAGGATTGAAGGTATCCACTATTACCAATGATGAGATGAAATTCAGAGCATGTGTCCTAGGATACAAATTCTTTAAAGCCAGCAGGATGAACAACATAGCATCCAGTGCAGTAGACACAGCATACAAGATTGTGAAAAAGGGAACTCAGTTGGATTTATCTGAACTTCTACTAAACCAGTTAGAAGAGAATTTGAAGACTATAAGGAATGCAAAGACAAATACATGTAAGTTTGGCTCACTTATCATGTGTATTTTCTTCTACTTTCAAGAAACATTTCCATTAGTAGGAGATGTGAAATGGGATACTACAAAACATGTCACCATGCAGATCAGTGAACACATAACCTCACTGGGAGATAATTTTGAAACAGTCATGGGTGAATACTTTAATGTATTCATAGACCAAATGCAAAAGAGGGTAAGGATCCCTGAGAAACTCATTGAGAAGTTCAAAAATGAAACATGTTTCATGGTTTATATAGACCACACTTATATCAAGCCTTTTGTACCAAGGACATCATGGCTACAACCATTATAATATGAGATAATTATTGATCAAGCATCTAAAGCAATCGATGCCTTGATAAGTGAACCATTAAATAAGAAACAACCTAAGTTTGGAACTTATGAGGAGGCCAAATCAAGAATCAAATCTAGCCTGGTTGTAAAGAAAATTGTCAGGAAAAAGGACAAAATGGTCAAGAACCTCAAGAAAATACTATCGGCAATAGAGGAAGAAACCAAGCAGGAAGAAGAAGCTAAAAAGAAGGAAGAAACCAAAGGACAGCTACCTATCGGTGAAGCTAAAGAAAAGAATGACTCTGAGGCCATAGATTCAGATTCACCACCTCCTCCACCAACTAAGAAGCCAAGAACCACAACTGCTTCAAGAACAAGAAGCCAAAATGCTAATTATTCAAGTCCTTCACCTTTGAAGAAAGGAAAAGTTAGAACATACAAGAGGAAATCGGCCACACCAAAAAGAGGGCCAAACAAAAGAATAAGGAAGCTCATCAGGACTAGAGAAGACATTAAGGACACTGAGAAAGATGAAGGTGTAGAAGCAGAAAAGATCAAGGTCCTTGAAAGCATTGATGAGTTATGCAAATATATTGCAAATTCAAGATCTATCAGAGATTCTAAGATTAGAAGATGGTTGAAACTGGATCCAAAAGATCAGAACAAAGTTGAAGATGCCATCATTGCAAAGATGTACAAATTCAAGTATGTACTGATTCAGTTTAAAGATAATAATGTACCAAGGGAACTCTTGGACATACTATATGCTAGATGCACATTTTCCTTAAAGAATGAAAATGAAATAAGGGAAAGAGTACTTGTTACTCTCATGCCTTTTGAATCCAAGAAGGAATAAATTGATGAAATGATGGAGAACCCTAAAAAGGAGTTCTCACCCAAGTTGAGAGCCTACAAATTTCTTGAAGGGAGGCTTATAGAGCTTGAACAAGAAAGTCACAAGAAATGGAGTAAAATACTCAATAGACCTATTAAGGAAGCTAGCCCTGAGAAAGAGCTACAACAGAAAGTTGTTAATAAGGAAACTCAAGAACATATATTAATCAAAGATGCATAAGATGACACATCAGTTGAGTTAGACAAGGAAGAAAAAGACACAACCGGCAACAAAAATATGGATGTTGCAGATGAAACATGGCACGACACCACAAAGGACAACATTGTGGATAACACAGTCATTGACATAACCTATGATCCAGCAAAAGAAGTAAATAAAGATGAAGATTCCAATGTTACAAAGGACACAACCGATGAGTAGGACACAACATTTGATAATGCACAAGTGAAAATACCAGGCAACATGCGAATATTGATACAAGCCATCAATATTATACAAGAAAAAGACAAGTCACTTGAAAAATATTCAAGCATTCCTGAGGATGCAGGGGATGAATGAAAGAAATACAATACCGATGATCAGAAGGAGACTGGAGACACTCACATTGTGACCAAAACTAACAAGGTTAAAGGAGGATAATCCAAACAAACAGATGGAAACAACACCAAGAAGGATGCACAGACAAAGACAGATAAAGTGCATAAGGACACTGATGAAGGAGAAAAACCCAAAGATGGCACTCCTGAGGATACCAAAAAATTTTCTACCGACAATGAAAAGGTTAATGTAGAGATGTCTACAGGAAATTAAAAAGCTGACACTGAAACAAAGTAGCAAAAAGAAGCACCACAAGTAACTTCATCAAGCACAACAGACAAAGCTAAGAAACTGGCAATGGTACAACATTCAAGTGCAACTCAAAAGAAGAAGAAGAAATCCAAGAAGAATAAGTTGGAAGTCACTTTAGATGAAATCATTGAGATACCCAAATGTGAGCCAAACACACTTGATTATGAAGCATTGAAATAATACGGTGAAATGTGCCAAAGGAAGGTATTACAGGAGAAGCTGAGGAAAAAGAACCGAGACTCCATGGTACTAGAAAAAACTAGGGACATCTTGCACCAGATTGTGCCCGATGTTGACATTGATCAGAATAAACCAATACTTGATCAACTAGCCACTCTCATCGAAGCGATTACAACATAGAACATTGATGTAGAGAAGGCAATAGAAGAGAGAGCAGAGCAGAAGTACCAGCAAAAACTTGTTGAGAACATCAGACAAGAAGTGGCAGTTAACAAGGTAAGTCTTTCAGAATTCATAAATGAATTAGATCCAATTATCTTTGAAACTATTTCATTGATTCAACAACTAAGCACACTGGAAAATTTCACTAAAGAGCACAGTGAAAACATAGTAAAGTTAGATTCTAATCTAGATAATAGTGCTAACAACTTAACCACTAGAGACAATGAAATTAAGTTGCATTATGAGAAGATAATTGAAATAAAAAGGTTAAGGCAGGAACTGTGGGAAGCAGAGACACAATTCAGGGAAGAAGTCACCGAGCACCAACATCAACTTCTACCAAATCTAACACTACTTAAACAACATATCAGTTCAGCAAGGCAACTGATCACAACCCCTGAGATGTCTGTAGCAGACAACATCTACAATATGCCTTCCAAGATCACACTCGAGCACATGGCTCTAGAGAACTTGAAGGAACAATGGGAGAAGATGATGCAAGACATGAAGTCTTGTCACTCTCACATTTTTGATAAGCTAAAAGGCATAGACCTTTTCCCTTAATATAAAAAAGGGGGAAAATTATATGTATATGTATTGTATAGGGGGGATTATATGATATGTACATATAGGCAGACAACTATATAGTACTACTGAAAAAGTGGAAAATAATGATATACTGACATATACATAGGGGGAGTCATGAAATCACTAAGGATTATATATGTTGTACATAGTTAACAATTTGTTAGTATTTTGGACATATCAGTTTTTGATACTAATGTCAAAGGGGGAGATTGATGACATTAATTTTCTATTAGTATGAAAACAACACTTTTGGTAAGCATACACCGAAAGACAGGACAAAGAGCAAACTAAAAATGAAGATACAAGAGATCACTGAAAATGGCTAAGTACAAAGAAAACTGATGACACAATTTTGTGTGTACACCAAAAATGCAAAGTCAGAAGGATTAAGAGGAACCCGACAGAGGAACCTGACATGCAGGATATAGTGCAACCCGAGAGATAGTTAAAGAGAAAACTGAGAGAACAGTTCAAGAAAGGAACCTGAAACACAGTCAACTGATTACAGAGCATAACTGACCGTTAGAAACCAAAAGTTAGTTGAAGCCCACAAAAAGTGGATCCGACTTCCACGTAAGATAAAATAGTCTTATTCTATTTATAGAATCTTGATTTGTTTTAAAACCATTTCTTTAGGGACAAGAAACATGAATGTAAGTGCTTTAATCAGTCTAACTGATTTAAAACACATAGACTAGGAGATCTAGGTAAATTTGTAAACCTGATCATAGAGTTAACATTCGTTAGAGTAATAGTCTTTCGGGTTATTAATTAAATCATTATGATCTAATTACTAACTCACCTATTCACTCTAGTTGCTTAAGCTAACCTTAGGTTTTCCCTTTTAGGGTTTCATGATTCCTTTAATAAGGATTCACCTCTTAGTTTGATATACAGAGTTTTCACATCATTTTAATTTCTAGAAACATATTGTTAATATATTGTTTTCTTTTGCATATAATGTCTCCTCTAGCTTTTTGGCCGCCATAGTTTTCTCTTGTCTTTTGTTCTTCACTTCCTCCATGTAACAGGTTATGCATGCAGGTGTTCTTGGGAGAATAGGGTTTTTCCTATTCTAACATGGTATCAGAGTCATCCTACAGCTAGGTGTTTGTGTCTTGTCGAAGTGTTTTAGAAGTTGGGGATTTTCCTGGCTTTTCAAAAGTTTTTTGTGTGGATTTATGGGGGACCTTTGTTTCTGGTCACTTTGGGCTCAAATAGACATTACCGTTACGCTTAGAGCACCCAAAAACCACAGAATCCATATAAAGTTTGTCCATTTTGGACAACTTGCCTTCGAGGCAAAAGAAAATTAGTTTCTAGTGCCGTACGGGCACGAAAACCGAGAAAAATTTAAAAAAAAGTTATTTTTTAATATTTTCTATGCATTTTAAAATGCAGCCGGTGAATTTTTTCACGTGGCCACTGTCGCACCACTGCGGCCCAGCCTCCATTGGCAACGCCTCTGACCCCCGCCGCCTCCGGCCCCTATTGGCCGTTGGCCCCACCACTCCTCCCAGCCGCCTCCACCGCCTGACCCCCGCCACCGGCCCTGCCCCGCTCCGCCGTGTCGCTTCGCCCGGCGGCTTTATTCCCCGTGGCCCCTTTTAGCCCAGTGGGTGGTCACATGGGTGACGGGGGGCTCTGCCCCAGCCCCAGTGGTTGTCATATGGCGCCTAGGGGCTAGATTTTTTTCAGCCCCAAGGGCTTAAAAAAATTTTTGGAGCACTTTTGACCCTCCCAGACTGTTTTTGCTCTATCTTGAGCATACGGGGGTATTTTTCTGACTTCCATATACTGTCAAAAATCTCTTTCCAAGAACTTTCCAATGATGGAGGTTGGGGTTTTGGGTTCTGCTACTTTGATAGTGTTTTGTGCTGTCAAAGTCTGATATTTGTTTTTGTCTTTCGGGAGCCATATCTTGCTCATCCGAACTCCATTTTTGGCAAACCAGATATCGTTGAAAAGCTAGTTCAGTGAGATTTTTAGTTGCAGGGGTATTTTTTCTAGATTCTACTCTAGGTTCTCTCTCCTCTAAGTTTTTCTCTTTCACACTTTGGCAGACTACTTGGGTTCTACAGGTCCTAGGATCTCCTCTTCTAATCTTCTAGCTCACTCTTCTTTCTGACTTCTGAGCTTGTATGATTCTCTTTTGTAGCATTCTTTATTCTGTAAATGCACTAAGATAAAGTGCCTACTTCTGCATATCTGGGATTTCGAGAACCTTGTGTGTTTTTTGTACTCGCACTCTGTTATAAAGTGTCATGGGCGATAATGATGTTATGTCATTTTGTGCTCCTCCACCTTTGTCAAGTGAGCGTACCTTCCATGACATTATCCCATGCTGTGTGTTGGTGAAACTGCCCTTTATCTTGTGCTTGTACTTCTGTTACACTATTGGTGTTCCTGATTCTTCTTTCTGCAGATGTTTCTGGCATTGCATTTCAGTGTTCCTATCACCCCTCTCCCTGTTCAGCATTATGGGGGGGGTTCTCCTGTTGGTTCTATTGCTTCCTTGGTTCGATTGATTAGCTCTTTAGACTTTGTCTTCTCTACCTAGTCATGCACTTCAGTGGGGGTTCCAGCAGTTTCTTCTGACAGTGTTTGTAGCCCCATGCTTCGGAGATGCTTCTTGCTCATTCTTGTTCCTTCCTTTGGAACTTTCCCTAGATTGGAAGCTTAGTTTCCTTCATTTAGTTTATTTCATGTATTTGGTACCTGATTAGGCCTTGTTGTCGGGACCCTTCTTTCCTTCTTTCTGCAGTAGGCTCCTAGGTTTTTGCTTCTCCCTAAGCTTATCTTAAGGGGGGGTGTTAGAGTAATAGTCTTTTGGGTTATTAATTAAATCATTATGATCTAATTACTAACTCACCTATTCACTCTAGTTGCTTAAGCTAACCTTAGGTTTTCCCTTTTAGGGCTTCATGATTCCTTTTATAAGGGTTCACCTCTTAGTTTGATATACAGAGTTTTCACATCATTATAATTTCTAGAAACATATTGTTAATATATTGTTTTCTTTTGCATATGATCTCTCCTCTGGCTTTTTGGGTGCCATAGTTTTCTCTTGTCTTATGTTCTTCACTTCCTCCATGTAACAGGTTATGCATGCAGGTGTTCTTGGGAGAATAGGGTTTTTCCTATTCTAACAACATTGTTTTTCAAGAAACTTGATGAAGTTAATCTATCTTATAAATAGATGATGGAATCATTCGTTATACATGGTTGAATATAGAAGAGAGGATGAATGAAGCCTATGAGAACATCTACGAATCAGATTGAAAGTTTCAAGAACCAGAACAACAAAAGGTGAATTTAGTTAGAAAGAACCAAGAACAGAGGCTACCAAGAATCAGAGGTATTATTCAATCACATTAGGTGATAATCTTATTCATGTAATCTTAAATGGATCTATATCAGCAATATGTGATTGCATATACCAAGTCAAATTGTAATTTTCTATCATTATAACAAGTGAAGCAAAGTGTAAAAATCCTTTCAAGGAAGGTGGATTTAATAGTCCAACTACAAATCTCTTAACTGAGTAAACTTTAAAGGTCTCCACAGATACTCTTAACTGGGCAGATCATCAGAAGTGATCAAATTGTAAGCCTTAACCAGCCCCTTCCAATCTACAGATAGTGAAGATTTTGTGGGTGCCATTCTCACCGTAATTTTCACTTCCTAACAGGAGTTTTCTGCAATATCATATCTTATGTTATGTGTCAATTACTTTCACGAATGTTTCTATGAATGTTCACATGTATGTTAAGTTTATGAATTGATATATCTTGCATCAAGATAGTATAGATCAGATGGTTGGATAAATAATTGATTACACAACGGTTAATTGATTAAAGGATACAAAAGTTTAAGAGGTACTGATTCACCCCTCCCCTCTCAGTACACACTTCCCATTAATCCCAATAGGTTAAAATAGTACTAATGATGTCTTGGATGTTGAAGGTTTATGGAGAAGAGGATAGGGTAGTGGGCTCTTCACAAATGGAAGGATTAAACTTATAAGTGAAATATAAGGTAAAGGACACCCTTCCCAAATAACTCAAAATGAGATTCTAACTCAACCACTTGAATCAAGGTTTCTAATGCCACAAGAGACCTAATTCAACTAAATTTAGAAGAAATCAACTAATTGTGGAGTCAGATTCTATGGATTATACACCAAATGCTTGGATTCTGCCTTGAGACCTAATTGTATTGCATTAGGACAACAACGACCTTCCAAAACCCGTAACTCCAAAAAATTCTAAAACACTTGAAAAAAGGATTAGGTTTTTAGACACCCATTATCAATATTGACAACATATACAAAGAAAGAGGTAGGTTGCTTTGGACCATACCCTGTTGTTACAACTCTGAGACCTCAAAAATGCATAAAAATTGGCACTTTTACAAAGGAACTATATCATTAACTTAGCCCCAAGACTCCAACTCTTGGATAGTGTCTAATTATGTCCTAAAGTATACAAACTCAAAAGGAATTAGGCCTAGACCTCTTGGAACACCAAAAGCCCCAAATTAGGCCTTCAAACCCCCTAAAACAAGGGCTTCTTCAATTTGGACACTCCGAGCACTTTCTCCTTCAATTGATGGACCAAACACCATCCACTAATCATGCCAAGAATGATTCCATCATAATTTAGTTCCCTCCTTAAGGTAGAATGTCTACTGTTATAGCCATGGAGCCAAATTCATCCTCTTTAACCCTGCAACAGTCATACTTCGGTGATCACCTACACCATCTTATGATTATTCTTGCATTTTTATTGTTAGAATACTATGATAAAAATGTCTAATTCATCCCCAAGTCACAATGGTAATAGAGAGGGGATGAATCTTCATTCTCCTAAAACAATGTAAATTTATGCCCTGTCACGAGATAGTCAACTTCTAGATTACAAAACCAATGCAAATATTATTGAAAAGATGTTCAGAGCGTTTCAAATTTTCCCTAAAACCTTTTAGAATCAATTGGTCATTGAAACAAATCATAAATTTGCAAGAAATCTTTTGTTATTTCTTCAAAAACCTGTTATGTCCGTACAATTGGATGATCCAGGCTGTACTGTCTCTTCCATGTTTTTTTTTCCAGATCATATAAAAATGCCTCCCAACTGATTTAACCAATTCCCATTGGTTATTTGGGATTACAAGTTCATTTACATGCTTAATTCAATTTTCCCTCCTAAACTAAGTAACCGTTAAGATTCAAATATTTGAATTCTTAACTTACATAATATTTAAAGTTTAAGTATTCAAACTTATCAAACTTATTGAATCTTATTCCTAGAGTCTAATTAACTCCTTTAAACACTTCTAAATCCTACTTAGACCCTTTGGGCACTATTGGCCCCATTTACAATATTTTGATGTCCTAGTCCTCTACTTGGACCAACAAGACTTAACAATATTTCATTACAATCCTCATTGTAAATTACCATTATTGGCCCCAATATGCCCCAATTCATATTTAGGGATGACCTTGACCCTCTACCTTTGATTGGATCCATGGTGACCTTATGTGCCTTCATAAGTGCTTCTGCACCATACACCCCACCTTGGAAAAAGTTATTGTCCTAAGAACTAAGGGATTGTATCTGTAGACACCTAAAATTGACCAGGTGTATCTCAAGCTTTCAAAATTGCAAATCTCAGCTAAATGCCTTAAAATATCATCTCAATGCAAAACAAATGGATCAAATCAAATGGAAAAAAATCAAATCAAACTAAAAGATCGAATAATCATGAAATCAAATAATTAAATTCTAAGCCTAAAGGGATTAATCAAATTATGCAATTGATTTTTCAATTGTATAGTTCAAATCAAAAAGATTAAATCCAACCCAATCACCCTTCCATGGCTAATTTAATTAAATGATTGAGTTATTTAATTCCTAATATCTTTGAGCCAACCAACCAACTTTCCCTCCATTTGAGAACACCTCAAAGCTTTTGACTTAACCAAACTTTGATCATGATCAACTCAGTCTACCCCCTACCCTTGGGAAAATGCTATAAATACAAGCCATTTCCTTTGTGTTTGGGATCCAAGAATTTTAAGAGAAAAACAATCCTAACTATAGGCACATGGAGAGCATTTGAGAGCATTGGAGGGCTTTTGAGAGTATTTCAGTATTTGCATAGCATTTTAGCATATCATGTTTAGGAGCATTTGTTGTTTTCTCACATATCTTGGAGCATTTTGAGCATTTTAAGCATTCTAAGCTAGACTTGAGAATTTTTTATCATTCATTTCTCGTTCTAGGATTTACCTTGACAGAGATTAAGCCTGAGAGCTCTCTTAACAAAGCTTGGATAGAGAACCATGAGATGATATAGATTTTAGCTTCAGTTCTTAGATTAATTTGCATTATCTTTCCATAGAATTGTTGTTCTTAATCTTAATTTCATGAAGGTATAAATTTATACACACAGTATCTTTGTGCCTCATATCTTCCTTGTAGGTGGTCCTCTCTTTTTCACCATGTGAGTCCTCTATTCAAAATCCAATCTTTTCCTCTTACCCTTCACACCTGAAAAAAAAGAGTGAGAAACAAAAGAAGGAATGGAACTAAGATCAAATTTATCATCATGCTGCTGCAAATAGTGATCTTGTGTGTCTACAAATTGGCCTTGCAACTGCATCCTTGGATCAGATTGACTCTTCCTTGTGTCTTTCAATGACACCTCTGCAATTTTATTCATTTCTTTCTCCAAAGGACACCACATTGTGCCAATGAGGACACCATATTGATGCCATGTTTTCTTTTTCATAGTCAATCCCTCATGACTGTCCACAAACTCATTTTTCAAGATAAATAAAGTGGTCTTAGAATCCTGCTCTATAGTCACCATCTCCTCATGCTTTGGAACCTGCAAATCAACATATGTTTTTGCACCAAAGACAATGATGCTACCAACTTATTCTACTTGTCTTGGAAGAGGTTTAAGGGAAAATTTTCTTCCCTCCTTGTGTACCACATACTCATTCTTCAAACCATAATGAATGGTCATCCTTGAAGCCTGCCATGGTCTCCATAAGATGATTTGACATGTCATGGGAACTATATCACATACAACCCTATCAACATAACCCCCAATTGAAAAATCTACATATGCTTGCTCCTTAATCAAAATATTTTGATAATTACTGACCCAAGAAGCCCTAGGACACTAGATTATCAAATGAACCAGAATCTATGATAACCTTGCATACTTTGCCATAGCATTTACAATTTTCTCTAAAGATAGATACCTTGGGTATATATTAGATAGGTGACCTTCCCATCAAGAGACACTCACTTTCTTCAGGATATGCATAGTCATGGTGTGCTTCTTCTTCCTCTTGTTGTTTACTATCATCTTATCCTTGGACCAATTAGACCCTCTTATTATTATTCTTGGCTTCTCTTTCAGGACACTTGTAGAATGGATGTCCTTCCTCACCACACTTGTAGCACTTTACAAGAAAGCTCTTTCCTCGACCACTTCTTTGTTAGCCTTTCTGATCTATGAATTTCTGTTTACCCTTATCATTATTTCCTTGGCTTGTATTCACTCCTTTTCCCTTGTTTTGTTTTCCTCTTGAACTGCCTTGCCTCTCTTTCCTTCTTCTAAGCTTTTCTTCTGCTTTCATTTCCAACTTGTAGCAATCTTCAAGAGTCCTTAGTGTGGCCACACTCATTTCATCTTGGATGTTGTACCTTAGACCTCCAAGATATCTAGCCACCTTCTCTTCCACATCTTTATCATGAGAGGCTCTGATGCCAAGCTTGTGGAATTCCTCTGTATACCTTTGGACATCCATGTCCTTCTTCTTCAACCATTGAATCTTCTTGAAGAGTTGAACCTTGTAGTCCTCAGGTAGAAACTTCTCCCTCATTTTTTCCATCATTCTAGGCCATGATGTGATCTTTGGTAGGCTTTTCTTCCACCTTTCTGCTTGTAGGCAGTCCCACCACAACAGTGTATGACCCTTAATTCTTACTTTTTTAATATTTACTTTATGCTTGTCTTCAATGTCCTCATAGTCAAAGTGGTTCTCAACAACACTGAACCAATCAAAGAGCACTTCCTCATCCATCTTCCCATCTTACATTGGGATCTCTGCTCTGACTTTGGATTCTCCTCCTTTAACTACCTTCAAGATCTTCACAAGTCTAGCATCCTGAGGATCCAACCTTTCTTCATCAGGTTCATGTTTTGCTTCACCTTCATCATAATGAGGGTCTGAATCCCTCTTCTCAACAAGATTGGTCAACCTTTCAATGACTTCTTCCAATCTCTTGTTCTTTTTTTCTTGTTCCATGACCATCCTAGCAAGCTCCATGTTTGTCATCTTTGGAGGCATTTTTTTAGCCTCTTCTTCAAAATCTTCAAACTCTTCTTTAGACATGCACACCTAGTCTTCCTCCCAAAGCTCTTACTTGCTCTGATACCAATTGAAGTAGTGGATAGAGTAGTGGGCTCTTGAAAAATGGAAGGATTAAAATTATAAGGGAAATACAAGGTAAAGGACACCCTTCCCAAATAACTCCAAATGAGATTCTGACTCAACCACTTGACTCAAGGTTTATAATGCCAAAAGAGACCTAATTCAACCAAATTCAGAATAAATCAACTGATTATGGAGTCATATTCTATGGATTATACACCAAATTCTTGGATTCTTCCTTGAGACCTAATTGTATTGCATTAGGACAACAACAACCTTCCAAAACCCATAACTCTAAATTTTTTTGAAAAACTTGGCAAAATGATTAGGTTTTCAGACACCCAATATCAAGATTGACAACATATACAAAGAAAGAGGTAGGTGTTTTTCGACCATACCCTGCTATTACAACTCTGAGACCTCAAAAATGCATAAAATTTGGCACTTTTACAAAGGAACTATATCATTAACTTATCCCCAAGACTCCACTTCTTGGATAGTGTATAATTATGTCCTGAAACATAAAAAATCAAAAGGAATTAGGCCTAGACCTCTTAGAACATCAAAATCCCTAGATTAGGCCTTCAAACCCCCTAAAACTAGGGCTTCTTCAATCTGTACACTCTAAGCACTTTCTCCTTCAACCAATGGATCAAACACCATCCCTTGATCATGCCAAGAAGGATTCCATCATAATTTAGTTCCCTCCTTAAGGTAGAATGACTACTTCTATAGCCATGGAGCCAAATTCATCCTCTTTAACCCTACAACAGTCATACTTTGGTGATCACCTGCAACATCTGATGATTATTCTTGCATTTTTAGTGTTAGAAGACTATGATACACATGTCTGATTCATCCCCAAGTCACAATGGTTATAGAGAGGGGATGAATCTTTCTTCATTCTCCTAAAACAACGCAAATTTATGCCCTATCACGGGACAATCAACTTCAAGATTACAAAACCAATGCAAATATTATTGAAAGGATGTTCAGAGAATTTGAAATTGTCCCTAAAAACTTTTAGAATCAATTGAGCATTGAAACAAATCATAAATGTGCAAGAACACTTATGTTATTTCTTCAAAAACCTGCTCTGTCCGTACATTGGATGATCCAGGGCGTAGTGTCTCTTCAATGTGTTTTTCCAGATCATATACAAATGCCTCCCAACTAATTTAACTAATTCCCATTGGTTATTTTGGATTACAAGTGCATTTACATGCTTAATTAAAATTTCTCTCCTAAAATAAGTAACCTTTAAAATTCAAATATTTGAAATCTTAACTTACATAATATTTAAAGTGTAAGCATTCTAACTTATCAAACTTATTGAATCTTAGTCCTAGGGTTTTATTAACTCCTTTAAACACTTCTAAATCCTACTTAGACCCTTTGGGAACTATTGAACCCATTTACAATTATTTGATGTCCTAGTCCTCTACTTGGACCAACAAGACTTAATAATATTTCATTACAATCCTCATTGCAAATTGCCATTATTATCCCCAATACACCCCAATTCACATTTAGGGATGACCTTGACCCTTTTCCTTTGATTGGATTCATGGTGACCTTAGGTGTCTTCATGGGTGCTCTTGCACTAGTTTAAGTCATAATTTTTTGATTGTTGTACAACTATTGGATAAAGGTAACAAATTGGAATTCATGGATGGACTCTCCAAGATCATTGGAAGTACAGGAAAACTTATTGCATCAGGTACATAAACTTTTGGTTATCTATTTAATTTGAAAATTGGTGATATAAATGAATATTTCTAAGAATAATGACAGTTGGTTATGGAATAGAAGATTTTGTCATGTAAACATTGATAATATGGTAAAAGTTAGCACTACTAATGTTGTAATAGATTTTCCTTAACTGATGAAGCCTAACAACATGTGCAAAGAATGTCAATTGGGTAAACTAACTAGAATTACTTTTAAGAATAAGAGATACTCTTCAAATGGAGTGTTGGATTTGGTACATACAGATCTATGTGGTCCTACTAAGACAAGAATCTATTATGGTGATAGATATTTTATGCTACGTATTGATGACTATTCAAGGATGATGTGGGTTACATTTTTGAAAGAGAAATTAGAAGATTTTCAGAAATTTTAGATATTCAAGATTATGGTAGAAACAATATCTGGAAAAATCTTAAAGTGACAAAGATCAGATAGAGGTGGAGAATTTACACCTAGTGATTTTTATGCATTTTTTGAAGAACATGGGATAAAGAGACAAAATTCTGCTCCATGAACCCCACAATAGAACAATGTTGCAGAGTGAAGGAATATGACTAAACTAGACACAACTAGGACTACAATGATTTAAGGAAAAGTTCTGCAGATCTACTAGAGAGAAGCAATGTGCACTATAGTATATAATTTGAACCAAGTACAAATTAGGCATGGAACTGGTTAGACTCCTTATGAGCTATGGTATGGTCATACTCCTATAGTGAAATACTTTATAGTTTTTGGAAGTAAATGCTACATTAAGAGAGATGAGGATATTGGAAAGTTTGATCCTAGAAGTAATGAAGGAATATTTCTTGGGTATTCTACAAAGAGAAAAGAATATAAATGTTATAACTACAAACTAGAGAAGATTATTGAAAGTGAAAATGTCAGAGTTGATGAGAATGTGTAGAGATAAGAAAGAACCTGCTGGTATGACATAGATGAAGAAGACAATCAGATTATGGAAGTGCAAAATCAGAATCAGGATGGACCAGAAGAGCAGATAGAACCTGTGGAAAATGAAGTGGATATTGACACCGAATGGTCTACTACATAACCTACACCCAAAAATCCATGTATGCATGGACTAATAATTCTGAAGGTGGTGGAATGATGTAAGAGACTTCTAGGCCAGACCTATTTCTTATCTATTTTTTTAACTTGAAGATGTGTTGTAACATGTTTATATATCTTGGAGATTGTGGAAAGATGATTATTAAAACTAGATGCGACTACATTTGGTTATGCATTGTGTGTGAGCTATCATATCTGACGTGGTGTAACATGTTTACATATTCTAGAGATTATGTAAAGATGATTGTTAAAACTAGATGCGGCTACATTGGGTTATCCATTATGTGTGAGCTATTGGACCTGACTTGCTACAAGTTTGTTTCGAGATTGATGTTGACATCTAATTTGTATATTTAGTAATATTTATATCTGGCTAACCTATTTTATAATTGTAACTTGTGTTCTATTTATAATGTTCTCATAGACCCCTTCAAGAGAGAAAAGTGTGAATGATTGATCTGAAGTAATTTGAAGGAATAAGCACATAACATTTGAGAAATAAATGATGTTGTAGATGAGTCATAATAAGAATATTGTTTGAGGAACTTAAGCAGTTAGATTTTGAATTGATCAACAAACTAGAAGGTCTACCATTCACCATCATTTTTGAGATTGAAGTCCTTGTTACTAATTTGTGGATCAAATATTGGGAAGAAGAATTTAATGTACTCTATGGGTTGGTGCTCACATATACAATAGAATATTTGTGTCTCCAGTAGGTTGGTTCCTATTTATTAAATGATTCATTATTTTTTGTGAAGTTGGGTATGGATAGTAGATCCAAGAAACTAATTCTCGTTATGGTTTTCCTAATCTGGGGTTTCTAAGTATGTCTAGTAACTTTTTACACTTGTGAATGCTTTCTTATTATGTGATGCTTATGTATTATGAATATTGATAAGTGTTGTATTAAATTTATTAGGTTAAGGTTCAAATAAATTCCTTAATTTTTTAAATCAAGTTTAAGTTGAATAAATTGATTCACCATCCACTTGGATATTGAATGCCTTACAAAAAGGTCAGACTATGAAAATAGGCAACTTATCTCTAAAGGTGTCTTTGTTGGTTGAGGTGTTAGATCTTAGATCAAGATGTTCAATAGATAACTCTCTCCAAACTTTTTTCAAAATGAATTGGAATATTCAATTGACCTAATTAGTCTTATGGTTTGTGCCTATTCAAAATCTAGAACATTGTGTCTCAATTTGCTTTGCAGGAATTTTTAACTTTCTATTTGTTGGATCTGTAATCTACACACAGGAAAAAGGAAAATATTGTTATGATGCTATGGTATTAGGGATGGCAACACATGTAATTATTCTTGGTAATGGTAATTCAAACCTTGTCTCTAGTTCTCTCTACTAATTCTTACTGAGATTTACAAACTTACCTTATCGACCCAAATAATGCAATTTATCATTAGCATACTATATTCTAATGAAACCTCCAATTTGATGTAGGTGAGCTTATCATGACTATAATTTAAGATATTTTCACCTAATTGTTACTTGATACATTCATTACAATCACTACTTTACATGATTCGTATGCTTTCCTGTTAGATTTCTATTTATATTTTCTTGTATTTCTTTTTCCTCTCCTCTAATTCTCTACATCTAATGGATGAAACCAATTTAAGTGGGCATATCTTATCACTAACACTCATATGTTCATTTTTTTGACAATTACATGTTTTTGCACTTGTATTCATAAGTTTATATGACATATGTTGATCATGGTACAAAACTTGTCATCATATGGTGACTACACAGGGTAGAGAAATCTCTCTCTCTCTCTCTCTCTCTCTCTCTCTCTCTCTCTCTCTCTCTCTCTCTCTCTCTCTCTCTCTCTCTTTNATCTCTCTCTCTCTCTCTCTCTCTCTCTCTCTCTCTCTCTCTCTCTCTCTCTCTCTCTCTCTCTCTCTCTCTGTGTGTGTGTGTGTGTCTCTCTCTCTCTCTCTCTCACATAGTGATATTTGTTTACTCATATAATAGTGTGTACACAATATAATAGTGATATTTGTTTACTCATGATAATACCCATTTAGTATGGGGTCCATTTGGATAGAATATTTTAATACAATTACATATAAAAAAAATGACATAAGCTTGTGCAAAGTCAATCCCATTCCCCAATCCTTTACATTTCTCCACATCCACGCATTCCCACCTATTCAATTATTCCATCAATTTCTACACATTTGATATTTTAGTGTGTCCCTATGTCCAAACATTCATTCTCCATTGTAAAACTAGTTGTCTATTGTCTTGTGTTAGACCTACAAGAAAAGGTCAACCCTATGTCATGTCAAATCAAGCACTGGGTTTTAAAATTTGAAATTTAAATTTTACATATTCCTGCCCATTTCTTTCTCCCCATGACCTAACCCTAGTATGCATATTGCAATATTTATTGATATGTAGGGGTAAAAATTGGCATTCAATGTGCATTCATTGTCACTGATCAATATTTCCATATATCCTAAGCATTAAAGTAGAGAATTATTTTAGAAATATTCAATTTTGAGTACTAAAAGGAATTTGATCTTGTATCATCATTCTATAGCATTTGTTGTGACTGAATAGTGTTGTCTTCACTTCTTTCCATGATTGCAAAGCATGTCTAATGTAGAGTGATTAACCTAGGAGAACACAATTGTTGTGATCTAGTGATCTCCTCAAGGTATTTTAATTTTTAAATACTACTAGTCCTTAACAATCAAGACAAATCAATTGCCCATCTCAAATCTATGAGTTCTAGACCTGAAATATATCCATGTAAATGCTCTTTAGCCACAAGATCAATCAACAACAGAATTAATTGACCATTCTAATTTAATAATGAAATTCACATAAGAAATATTTTTCACCAAGCCTAAAACAAAAAAATCAACACAATATCAAATTTATATACCCAGAATAGTCCTCTCCTAAAACTATAATAAATAATAAAGTTAATTGACAGTGATGTATATAATTTTTTATATATATAAATTTTTATATGATTAACTTTAGGAAAGGAGCATTTCCTTCACAATACACTTTTTGTTTTTTAAACATCTCTATAGGATGATGTTCATAATGGTTAGTAAGTGTAAATAATTAACCAGGCCCACTAGCATTTAAGAACCGGACTTCAAAATGGAAATCTGGTCTAAGATGTGCAAACCCAAGACCATGCGCTACTGTACGGCTTTGAAAACACAGGCAATTGCTTACCAACATAATTGAAGAAAATGCACATTCTGAACTGGTCTGAAAACCCACATCAATATTGATAAAGAAGTGAGAAAATGTCCATCCAGAATGACTGACTTTGAGTTAATCCTTTGAAAGAGTTGTGAGGGTGATGTAGAGATTAATATGTTTCCTACTTCAATTAATGAGTGCATAAAACAGGCAGCTGGTTTTATGGTGGCAAGTCTTGTCTCTTTATCTGACTGCTTGTGCTTGCCCCACTTCCATATAAATGGTATCAACAACATGTTTCAGTATCCACCAAACTAACTGTTTTTACAAGGGCTCTAAAAAGCCTCTAAATTTATGGCCCCCATCACAGATCCCTGCAATTCACACATTTTGAATTCTTGATTTGAATATCCATTGAATTCATTGAATTCACTGTAGACACAAGTATAGATATTCATAGAATTCATTGTATCCACAAATAGAGAAGATTTTGGGGGTATACAATTTCCCTTTCAGAGATTAGGTGCTTAGAATGATGGGAGAAAAAAAAAACAATTGATAACAAATAAAAGTACGATGACTTTCCCCCAGTTTCGTTACAATCTGAAACCAATTTAAAAATAAAAGTAAAATGACTTTTCCCTTAACTTTGTCTAATTTTCTATTGTATCTTAAATTTAGTCGAAGACAATTTATAAGTGTGAGTAGTAGATTTTAGATGTTTATTGATGAATTAAAGTTATTTTTAAATGAGTGATAATTAAAAAATCTTAAATATTGGAGTGTTTTAATTTCATTATTTCTAAATGATGTTTGAAGACTATATGTTTATTTTTCTTATTTTAATCTCTTTTTTTTTTAAATGTATTTCTATTATAAGTCAATATGCTCTTTCGATTTGGTGGCAGTATATTTGACTCTCTTATGATCTTCTATGTATTCAAATTTAAAATTTATTTGTTTAAGTACTGATGTAATCAAACAAATAATCATGAATCAGATTCAAGAAATAAGAGATCAGATTGTGGTTTACTTCTTGTTCTTATTATAGTCATGGAAAACATCAGCAATCAAACAAATAATCAAGAATCAAATTCTTCAGTAATAAGAGAGATCAAATTGTGGTTTACTTCTTGCTCTTATCAAAGTCACGGAAAACATATCCTTTTGATTTAGTTCACTAGTAAAACTTGATGTATCTTCAACGACGACTGTTTATCATCATTAACAAAATGTAACAATGAAATTTGCATAACCATGCCAATTATCACTATTTGAATTTGGACTCATATTAACTCAATGCCATAATATAATTATATTTTGACAAATAGGACAATCTTGTACAAAGTTGGGCTTCATGATTCTTGCACCATTCCCATTTCTATAAATTTTAACATATTTAACCTTGTTCTATGCTTATTTGTGTGTGTATTCATATGCATTCACCATTACAACCCATTTATTACACTTATACATGCATTTACACCCACACATTCATTTCCCATCTCAATGTTTGTTCTTCTTCTTTTTGGGTCAATCCTATAGCAAGTAGGAGAAATCTTACACCATGTAGAATTTACACCTAGAATTTAAATTTATAAATTCAATTTTTATTAACTCTTGCATATTTCAATAACCATATGAGCCAACTTGACACATATTATATGTGATTAGTCTATATTCCTTGGTGAAAAAAAAGGAATAATGTTTATTATTCGTAAGCAAGACAACCAATTCATGTTTGAAAATTATCTATATTAAAGAGAGGAACCATTATAGGAATACTTTGTTTGGAACATGAGAGGAACATAATCTACATCATAATTTTCTAGGGCACTTGCATGCTTGATTATTATTTGCAAACATTAGCAAAAGTTATCAAATTGATGAAACATAGGGTTGACTAACAATAATGTGAGCCTACACAACTTAATAATTCATCTAAGATATTTCTAGATACAATCAATCCTTACTGGAACTAGTAGATATTAGAGTTTCAAGCGATTTTTTTTTAATAGTTAGCAAGGTCAATCTTGTAGGGTTCAACACTCTTATGTGTCTCACAAAGTGTAGACTCTATTAGACCCTAGATGAAGTTGTTCATTATTTTAAGTTTATGTACATGTCCATAATTGATAGCTTTCCCTAACTAGACATTGTAGGTTATAGGTGATTGGGTTGGGGATCCTTTAGATAGTGGACAAGCTTATTTGCAATTTTAGGGTTCTATGTATATGTCCACATTGTTATTGCCTCTAATTCATAATCTTTTCAAAAGGGATTCTGATAGAGCTATGTAGGAGGAATATAGTTATTTTATTAGGAACCACATAATATACAAAGTGATGCCTTATAAACTACAAAACTACTCAAAATAATGGTTGACATATTCACCACCATTCTTAGTGCATAAAAAATGGATAGCTTTCCTTGATTATTTCTTTAAAAAATATTTGAAGTTCTAAAAATGCTAAAATACCTCTCAGTATTAATTGAAAAATACCCCCAACTATACATAGAGAAATCATCAATGACCATCAAAACATATCTAGTCCTACCATAGGAAGGGTGTCAAAATGGACCAACTAAATTACTATGAACCAAATTTGGTGTATATGAAGCTCTCCATAACTTTCATTTATCAAGCTTCTCTTCAAGATTCTTACAAAGAATGTAACCTTCACAAACACCAATAGAAAACAGAATAAAATTAAGCAACCTTATAACCATTAATTTTTGGTTGAGCTACTACAATTAGTGGTGGTTAATATGGCCAAATGACTCATGACATAATTTTCTCACTTTATAAAAATGATTGAGAAGAATAGTAAATTGAGGATCTAGAAATAATTGAGAAAAAAGATATGGAGACAAGATTGTCGATCCACTCTCTCCACTACAACAGTATAACCATTGTGCATGTCACTGATAAACACTCTATTAGGAGTGAACCCTTAACCCATATTCCTAAACCTATGTAAGTAATATGATAGATTGATAAAGCAAAATTGGGGTGCAAAAACACCATACTGAAATGTGGCAACCATCACATCAATAGGTCCTCCCCGACAAATCTCATTAGGGTTGTCATCATCCATCAAAATAATAGGCTTAGAACAAGGTTTCAAAGATGTGAAATCATAATGACATGAAGTTATATGGTGTAAAGAACTTGAATTGAGAACCCAACTGGAAAGTTGTGAGGCAATAGCTATAAGATCCTAGCCCTTTTTTCCCCTTTTGTTGTCTTTATCTTTGGCCTTATTATACCTCTAATGTGAACTATTCTTATGGACTAAGTAACAATGATATTATTCCTCTCTATATTATGTGTCAATTGTTCGATCTATTTCTCCAAAAAATTGTATTCATCATGATTATGTCTTTAATAATAGGAGCCCTTGACCTTCTCTTTCTTAGGCTTGCCTCCTTTTGAAGAAGAGATTGTATTGGCTACTTTTGAGATAGTTAATTTATAATATTTTCCTCCTTTTCATTATTTGTTTCTTATCCTCATTAGGTATTCCTCTATGTTATTGTGTGTTTTTTTTATCAATTATAGGATGTGACTTAAAGGATTTGAGAGTTCATATCTAGATGAACTCATCTTCTCACTAGTGAGAGATATCATAAATTCATCCACATATGACACAACAAACAAAGTTTCAAGAGGATGCTTACTGGTATGAGAGGTAGAAACAAAAACTAGATACTTCAAACTAGGTTTTGAGAGTACTAAGGATCAATTATTTATATTTATTGTCAATTTCTTGTTATTTTTATTACAATTTTAGCGATTTCAATTAAATAAAGAAGTCCTAAATGGCGTCAAAATTACTTAGGCTCAAACTAATGAGCTCATTTCCAACTAATGACTGCTCGTATAATCATGAATCTCAAACAAAATTTCTTATTTAGTCTAGACTTCATTTGGAGAATTTAGAGATTTAATATGAAAAAGAAAAGAGGGTCATACAAACACAATGTTTGATAGGTTTCATCACATTTGTTAAATCACTCATATTTTTTGCTAGTAAAGTAAGTTCAAGTTCTAATCCCATTTTTATTATGTGCAAACTAATTATTTTAAAGTAGATTACCATTCATGATTACTATTCAAAATAGTAATATGACATAAGCCAAGGAAATGAACTTTGATCCATGATGCAAAAAATAAGAAATACAAAACAGAAGTATTCTAAAAAGAAAACACACATACACCCTATGTTCCTAGTTACTAAAATGATGCACCCAACAACTACAATGTGTAACAATTTATGATTAATAATTTATATTGGTAAGGATGGATTATTTCGACTAGCTCGACACTAGTGGACGTCATAAGGAGGACCTAGTCCCTGTCAACATGTTCCACTTTGAACCACTTATTCAACTTTATTCAACTAATAAGTCACAAAGGAAAAGCAAGAGCCACCACTTGGAATCCTAACTTAGGAAGTCACATTGGAAATTAAAACATGGATCTTCACCTTGAGAACCTAATGACCTTTCCATTTAAGGACAATCTCATTGGAACTTTACAATAAATGTTATTTAAAATACAAATATCGTATTTGCAAACTCCTGTAGGGAACAAATGTGATCAAAATATTAAAACTATATCTCAACTACAATATAAGATTCATTAAAGAGGATTATCATGGAGTATGCAATAAAATTCACTTTGAAACAAAACACTCGAAATAAAGCCTATATGCACAAGTTATGTCCCTCAAAAGATCTCAAAATTAAAATTTTGTATTAATTTATGGAAAAAATATAATTTCTAAAAAAATAATTACCAAATTAGAAACCAATAACACCAAATCAAAGATCATTAAATCAATACCCCAAATCAAAATAAATTTCGTTGGTAATGACATTCGTATGGTTAAGAATAAGCCTCTCTAAGTTGGATTGTAAAAATTTTAAAAAAAAATTGGAGATGCGATAGATAAGGGGAACAAAAATGATGTATAAAATAAAAAAATTTAATAGTATCATATTCCCTTTCCACCTATAGATGCCAAAACCACTCTTAGAGTCTTTCAAAACTACCTTTAGAGGTCAAAACCAGTCCTAAAATTTAAAATTTTCACCTATTTGAGGGAAAGAAACCACTTTTGGGTGGATTGTGGTTTCATTGGTAGCTAGCTAATTTCTAGTGATTAGATACATATTAGCATTTAATACAACTATTAGAGGTTAATTGCTAGCATTTAATGTCGTCATTGCAAGTTAACCACTACTATTTGCTTGTGGATAAAACTTACCATGAATTTCATGCTTATATAACCTCCAATTAAAATTTACCTAGAACAGTTGTTATGTCTAAAATTAACCAAAATTATATAGAAATAAAAGTTTTTGACACTTATAGATGAAATGGTGAGGTCTATTTAGTTTGAAAGTGCCTTGTTTATGAGCAATTTGCTTGCTCCACACATGAAACCCCTATTTACAAATGAGTTTTCAATCTATAAGTTTTGTGAAAAGAAAGCCTAATCTAACTTTTGAACCTTTTAGATGCTACTAGAACAACTATAATTGCTACCAAAATAATACAAACGCCCATATTTTAGAAAAATACAAGAGCAATTCTCTTTAAAGGTTCATTTTTTGTCAAACATTTTTTATTATTAAAATCATCCAAAGATGCTAGAGAAGAGCATAGCAAGTTTTCAAGAAACATATAAGAAAACTAATTAGTCCCCTTTAAACCTTTCACTTTATTAGCCTAAGAAATATTAATTAAGAAGTATAGGAAAAACATAGATAAAATAAAAATAAAAACCTACACTAACACTTTCAAGTCATTTGCACATACCACTTCATTTTACTGAGTGAATCTTACCATGGTTGCTTGAAAAATTTGCCTTCTTCCTATTATGTTTATTAGAGTATTTAGTTATTGAAATAAAAATGGGCATTAGAGTTCTCCAATTGCACCAATCCTTCATTTTATTGTTGATTAATTGTGTTTTGTTTTTCTAGAGACGCCAAATGATTGCTCATAATTAGAACATGAACTCCCTAATTCTTCCTCATCTCTCACATAAACTCATAATAAGAGACATTATCCCCCCCATATTCCTTTGTGTCCCTTTAATTTTCAAAGGAGGTCAATATATGCTAAAAAATCCTTTAGTTGTATTATTTTATTGAAATCAACAAAGCCAAACTGAAAGACTCACTTATGGAAGTCTGGGAATTTGAAACTAGATATTTCCTATAAGTATACTAGACTCAAAGCTCATAAGAAGGAAATTGGTAAAATTAAAACATACATAAGGAGGTTAATGAAATTTAAGACAAACTTTATTAGGAGCTTGGCCAAGAGTACTGCAATGTAGGGAAATAGGGTTCACTAGCTTATGTATGCACACTAGGAAACTTGGACTATTTCCACTTTAACTATTTCAAAGGAGAGTGGATCCACTTGGATCAAAAGATTGGGTGTAAAGTGAATCTAGTACTCATTTTTTGAGTTAAAAATGATACTACAAAGGGGTGTGTGTAGGATACTAGATCTAGGGCCAAATGTAAGAAATTGAAGGTTTTTAACGCACACATAAATTTTCAAAACTAATATATAAACTAGGGTTACAAATATGAAATGAGGAGACAAAAAGGATTTGGGGTTTGAAATCTGTGCCAAAATCAAGATGTCAATTTTTCTTGGGGTGATGTAAACTTAGGAAAGATGGATGTGGACGAAACTGGTATTTTAAAATCACTATGTTTATCAAACCTTCCTTAAACAAATTAGTAGAAATGTCCAAGGCTACGTCGCTCAGAGAAATTTTGGCCTTGATTTTTTAGACTTGCAAAATTATAATCTATAGGTCTTTGTCTAATTCCAAATCCATGTCTTCTAATCTTTCCACTTATACACAAAAGCAGGGAAAAATTTGGGTTGATGGTGGTTTGTCAAGGTCAAACCTCAGTTTTAGAATTAACCATAAAATTGAAATAGTGTGTTGTAATGTAGCAGAGACAAGATCTAAAATTGAAATTCTTGAGTCTAATACCTTGTTGATGCAATGTTCCTTGAATATGATCACAAGTTTTTATGTAATAATATAACTTGATAAGACATAAATAAAAACAATCATAAAGATACGATTGCATGAAGCTTGTTATAGCTTGCCACAATACTTAGATCTAAAGAAAATGGTGGGATGAAATGTCACCTTGGGTGCTTCTTAGGTGCTAATGATTATGAAAATGAATTAGAAGAATGATCATATATAGGTTCCTCAAGGTATTTTTTCAAATTAGGTTGAGTTCCAATGGTCAAATTGAGATAGTGGGATTAAGAAGAAAATTATGAGAACTTGATGCAGGAGAATCCTTGGGTCGTTGGCAATCGTGCATCACCCAAAAATATTTCCTTTTAGTTTTTTCCTTATGTTTCCCATTTTTGTGTTTTGGTGTCATTCCTTGGTTTTGGATCATTTTCTATTGCAAACTTCAGGCTTGGTTCTAGACATCATTTTTTATTTATGTCTGGGTTCATAATTGATTTAGATACTTCATTTTGAAGATACTAAAGATTCATGGTAAGTTTTGTGTGTTCGTCCTGTTTAATAGTCATTTGGAGTTTTTTGGTCTTGTGAAGCAATTTCCCGATCGACAAATCTTAGTGGCTCATATCACGATGTTCCTAGATCTTTTTGTTAGAATGAATTTAGAATAACTAAGAGGGGGGTGAATCAGTTATCCACATGTCTAGATGTGCCCATTAATACTTTATACCAAATTAAACAACTCATATCTGATCGGCAGTGATAGCATAAGTCAACAATATAAGTATGCAGTTTACTATTCAAACGAAATAAGCTTGCGGATGCTTAACAGTAAAAAGCAATATAAACATTCACACAAGTTGACACCAGTATTTAATGTGGAAACCCAATTTGGGAAAAACCACCAATAATATGCTATCAAGTTTTCACTCTTCTGAAGTGATGCCCTCTTAAGAACCAACCTTGTTAAAGGTTACAAAATACATTGTGAAATGTGACCTAGTTAAAGGATTTAATCACCCTGTTAGGAGTGGCCTATTAGAGGACTTAGAACATTCCAATCTGAATGTCACCTTGCTCAAAGGGTTTATACAATGACTATTAGGTCAACCTGGTTAAAGGATTTGAACTGATATAATGGTTAGAAATTAATCAGGAGGTTTGATCTGATTCATACAACTTACTTTGCAATCCAGATCCAATTCAGCTCTAATGCTAATTCACTTAGTGGCCTCCATTCTCATTTCAATCTTCAAATCTGCTTGGAAATTTGTCAAGCAATCTCTCTCTACTTCTGTGCTCAGCCTTCTTTGCTTAGATCTTTCCAACCAGTCAATTAACCATGCAATCATCTTGCATACTCTGCATACATAGCTCTTTCCATGAATAACCCCTTGAGGTTATCATATACCTCTCCATCTAGGTCAGATACATCTTTTGACGCTTAATCAAGATTGTAGATCTTAGGTTAGGTCAAATCCAACAGATCTTACCATCATTACATTTAATTTATTTCTCTAATAAAATCACCAATTAAATCTTTGATCCATGCATTAATTACGGTTACCCGTGCATTTACATAGTGTAGATCAAAGGTGCTATTCCTTAATTAAATTTACATATCCCAATAAAATCAACTATGTCGGCCAGAGATCTTAAATCTCATCAATCATCAAAATACTATTGCTCGGCCAACACTGTGTTCCTAGGAAATTTACTGACACTTGACACATACAAGAAAATATGCTCGGCACATACTGGTGCTTGGCTGACACAAAACTTGCTCGGCATAAACTGGTCTCAGTAAACTGTCAGTGAAAGATAAACAACATATCACTTTGCCAATGTGCCAACTGATAAAGTACCCTTTGTAATTCCTCATAACTCAACCATTATTCTTGGTCTTCTTGTTAAATCTCCTCCATCTATTAATAGATATGGTACTCAAATAGATAGCAATAGTTTCACCAGTTAAGGTTTGACATCAATGACAAAACAATAATTGTTTCCATTGTAGCTTTCCAAACAATATTTCCAACAATCTCCCTCTTTGGCATTGATGGAAACACAAAACAATAAAATAATAATATTACAAACATAGTTACCATACAATCCATAAAAGTTTGCCTATGTTCCTTGGTATGAACAAATCTTCATTAATGTCTTTAGCTTCATTTTGATTCTGATCTATAAAAAATTACTCCCTTTGTGTTTGTAATCACACTGATGTCTTTCTATTTTTGTTCATCTGTAGAACTCCCTCTTTCATCACTAATCTCTTCCTCTTTTATAGTGATATCTCCCTCTGTATTTTCTTTTCTTTAATCTCTCCCTCTTTGACAACAATGCCAAAGACGTTGACATCTTCATCATGTAATTTCTTCTATTCTAACATCTGTATCATGTTGTACTTGTCATCTTGCTTATGACTGATCCACTTTTCTTTCTTAGTCTGTATTTCACAACTTTAGGCAGAATCCTAAAGTGTGATTGCATGTGCATCAATATGAAAAATATGTGGAATTATAACATTTGATGCAACAGTACCATTCTGAACTAATTAGCTTCAGTTAGGGGAATTACCCCTAATTTACCTCATAGATACTCATGAGCATCCTTGGGTAGTGCCTTTGTAAATGTGTCTTCTAACTGTTCCTTAGTGTTCACATATTCCAGTCTCACTTCCTTCTTCTGAACTAGATCTCTCAAGTAATGATACTTGATAGCTATATGCTTTGTCTTAGAGTGCATTATAGGGTTCTTTAAAATATTAATAATACTCGTGTTATCACAATATATGACAACTGGTTTTCTAATCTCTTCTTTTATACCTTTCAGTAGTATCTTCAACCACACAATATTAGAGAAATTAACTATTGCTGCCACATATTCAACTTCAGTTGTAGATTGTGAGGTGCAGTTTTGTTTCTTGCTTGTCCGAAACTAATCTTTTCCCAAAATAAATGCTCCTCCTGTGGTTCTTTTTCTATCATCTACATTTCCAGCCCAATCAGAATCAGTATAAACTCTGAGTTCAAATTTCTCATTCCTTCTGTAATACAGACCATATTCATCTGTTCCTTTCAAATATCTTAGAATCCTTTTTACTGCCATCATATGAGTTTCTTTGGGATTGGCAGAAAATCTAGCAACAATACCAAAAACTAATGCAATATTAGGTCTACTGTGTACAACATATTGCAGCTTTCCAATCATTGATCTATACAGTGTTTGATTTACTTCTTTTGTCTCATCATTCTTTGTTAATTTCTGTCTAGTGGCCATGGGAGTACTCATTGGTTTTGAATCTTCCATTCCAAAATATTTTAGTATCTCTTTGACATATTTTGATTGAGTAATATAGATACCATTCTTCATCTGATATATTTGTAAGCCGCCAAAATTTTTTTATCTCACCAAACATAGATATCTCAAATTCAGTTTGCATCTCCTTTGCAAATTCTTGGCATAACATATCTTGTCCACAAAATATAATGTCATCAAAAAAAAATTTAGCTAATAAAGTACCTTTACTTTGCTCTGTCCTCAAATACAGATTGTTGTTGTCATTGGTTCTAGCAAATCTAATCTTCATCAGATAGTTGTGCAATCTTTCATACCATGCTCTTGGTGCTTGCTTTAGTCCATATAGTGCTTTGTGTAATTTGCAAACCATATTCCTTTTGATTGGGTCTAAAAATCCATCAACTTGTTCAATGTAGACTTGTTCTAATATTCCATTTAGAAATGTTGACTTCACATCCATTTTATAGACTTTAAATCCTTTGTAGGTTGCATATGCAAGTAAGGTTCTAACACCTTCCAATCTTGCAACTGGGGCGAATGTTTCTCCATAATCAATTCCTTCCTCTTGTGCATAACCCTTGCATACTAGTCTAGCTTTGTTTCTTGTTACATGTCCATGTTCATTCAGTTTATTTCTTAATACCCACTTAGTACCAATTACATTTTTATCATTTGTCCTAGGTACAAGTGTCCAAGTATTGTTCTTTTCAATCTGTTCAATCTCTTCGTTCATGGCTTGAGTCCAGTCTTCATTATCTAAAGTATCTTTTAAAGTTTTAGGCTCAAAATCACATAACAAGCATGTGTCTTCTCTCAATTTGCCTCTTTTCATGACTACAGAATCTTTTTCTCCTATGATTTGATTAGGTTTATGGTGCCTTCTTACATATTTTGCCAAAGTAGGTTATTTCTCTATTTTAGATTGATGATTTATGTTCAATTTAGGTTTAAACTATGACTTGACATCTCCATCAGATAGCTTGGTAGTCACCTTCTGATGCTCGGCAATTTTGTTCTATGACTCGACAGGTGCAGATTGTTGCTCGACAACTTCAGTTTCAGTTTTAGGTAATTTGTTAGAATCTACCTCATTAGGATAGGTGAATGATTTGTAACTCTCATGCTCCATCATGCTTTCTTCTTCATTTCATTCTGCATATTCATCAATTCTAACATTTGCGCTTTCCACAATTTTGTTAGTGTTAGAATTCAAACACTTATATGCTTTACTTTTAGTTGAATATCCAATAAATATGCCTTCCTCACCTTTAGCATCAAGTTTTCCATTTCTATTATCCTTTAGTATGAAACATCTACTTCCAAAAACTTTAAAGTAGCTTACACTAGGTGCATATCCATACCATAGCTCATAAGGTGTAGTATTTGTACCTTTCTTTACTTGTACTATGTTCAGGGTATAAATTGTTGTAATTACAGCTTCTCTCCAATATTTTTGTGCAACATTTTTCTCCATCATTAGTGTTCTCACACAATCCATGATGGATCTGTTTCTTCTTTCAGCTATACCATTCTGTGGTGGTGTCCTAGGTGCGGACATCTATCTTTTTATCCCTCTGTTATTGCAAAACTTGTTAAACTCATTAGAAATAAACTCGCCTCCTCTGTCAGATTTCAGACATTTCATATTTTTACCTGTCTCCTTTTCAACTTTTGCCAAGTACCACTTAAACAACTAGAATGCATCATATTTTTCATTAAGAAACATAACAGTCATCATTCTAGAGTAATCATCAACAAATAAGATGAAATATTTGTCTCCACGGTAACTTTCCTCACCAATAGGTCCACAAAGGTCAGTATGAACCAATTCCAGAATATTCTCAGAAGTATGATTTTTTCTTTTGAAACTATACTTAGTCATATTTCCTAATTGACATTGCTTGCACATTGCATTTTTTAGGTTTCTTTAACTTAGGCAACCCGCTAACCTTTTTCAATTTGTTTATGCTTACCAAATTATCAAAGTTTACATGACACAACCTTTTATGCCATAACCAAACATCACTATATTGTGCAAACAAGCATGTCTCATCAGCTAAATCCAGATAGAACAAGTTACCTTTTGTTTGCTCACCACCTCCAACTAATTCTCCATTGGCATCATAAATATTTGCTTTCCTGTGATGGAATTTAACTCTGTAACCAAAAGTATTCAGCTGTGAAACACTCAATAGGTTATACTTAAGATCATCAACCCAATATACATCATCACATCTGATTTTCTCAGTCAATTGAATTGATCCTTTCCCTTTAACACGACATGGTGTATCATTTCCAAATTTAACATAACCACCTTTACACTAATCTAAGGTTTCAAATTTGTCTTTATCACCAGTCATATGATGTGAACAACCAGTATCAATAATCCAACGATCACCTTTACTCATATAAGAAATTAGTGCAGTTTTCTTATCATCATCATCAGAATTATCTTTCATTACAACATACACAGCTTCTATATCATTTTCATCAGATTTGTTAGAATCATTATCAGAAGCTTCTTCAGCTATATAGCAGGACTTCTTACCTTTGTCTTTGTAATCCTTGTACTTCCTGAAGTCTTGGTCATCATTTCTGTCTTAATACTTGCTGTCTCTTTTCTCATCTTTTTCATTCTTATCAGGACATCTTGCAGCAATATGACCAACTTTTTAACATGAAAAACAAATAATAGGAAGTTTACCTTTGAATTTTCCTTTTCCTCTTGATAGTCTTCTTGCCATAAGTGCCTCAATTTCTTCTAGATCATCATCAGAAGTGTCACTGTCACTATCCACACATTTCTTTCCTTTGTTTGATTTGTTGAGGACCATCTGGGACTTGAATGCAGATTCAATGACTTGTGGAGTATAGTTATCAAAATTTGACATCTCAAATGCAATAAGTCTGCCTACTAAACTTTCCAAAGTCAAATTGTTGTTAGGAGTACATCTCAATTCTTTAATTGCAGAAACTCTAATAGCATAAATAGGAAGAATTATTCTTAGTACCTTGTTCATGATGGTGTTATCATCAATGGTTCCTTTATCTCCTCTAATATCATTTACAACTTCCTTTATCCTACCATAATATGAAACTATATTTTCTCCTTCTTGCATTTTCATTTCATCAAACTTACCTCTGAAGCTTTCATATTTGGCTCTTAGCACATTTGTGTCACCTCCATAGATGGTTTCAAGAGAATCCCACATTTTCTTTGCACTTGTATAGTCCTTTATGTCTTCAAACTCATGGTAGTTCAGGGATGATGCAATCTCCAACATTGCTTGATTTTGTTCTTGCTTTTGTCTTAACTGTGCAACATTGAGAGCTCTTGTAGGAGCTAAATATTCTTGATCAACAAGATGTTTAGCAGAATCACCAACACCACCCAAATGAAATTTTATCAAACTTTTCCATGCTGGAAAGTTGTCCTTGTCCAACTTTGGTACCTCCCTTTTATACATCTTGATCTTTTTCTCCAAGTAGATTCAAACTTTTTCAAGAGACCAAAGCTATGATACCAATTGTTAGAATGAATTTAGAATAACTGAGAGGGGGGTGAATAAGTTATCCACAAGTCTACATGTGCCCATTAAAAATTTATACCAAATTAAACAAATCAGATCTGCTCGGCAGTGATAGCATAAGTCAACAATATAAGTATGCAGTTTACTATTCAAATGAAATAAGCTTGCAGAAAATTAACAGTAAAACACAATATAAACATTCAAACAAGTTGACACCAGTATTTAATGTGGAAACCCAATTTGGGAAAAACCACCAATAACATGCTATCAAGTTTTCACTCTTCTGAAGTGATGCCCTGTTAAGAGCCAACCATGTTAAAGGTTACAAAGCACATTGCTAAATGTGACCTGGTTAAAGGATTTAATCACCCTGTCAAGAGTGGCCTTGTTAGAGGACTTAGAACATTCCAATCTAAATGTCACCTTGCTCAAAGGGTTTATACAATGACTGTTAGGTCAACCTAGTTAAAGGATTTGAACTAATACAATGGTTAGAAAGTAATCAGCAAGTTTGATCTTATTCATACAACTTACTTTGCAATCCAGATCCAATTCAGCTCTAATGCTAATTCACTTAGTGGCCTCCATTCTCATTTCAATCTTCAAATCTGCTTGGAAATTTGTCAAGCAATCTCTCTCTGCTTCTCTGCTCAGCCTTCTTTGCTTAGATCTTTCCAACTAGTCAATTAACCATGCAATCCTCTTGCATACTCTGCATACACAACTATTTCAATGAATAACCCCTTGAGGTGATCATATACCTCTCCATCTAGGTCAGATACATCTTTTGTCGCTTAATCAAGATCATAGATCTTAGGTTAGGTTAGATCCAACAGATCTTACCATCATCACATTCAATTTATTTCTCCAATCTAATCACCAATTAAATCTTGGATCCATGCATTAATTATGGTTACCCATGCACTTACATAGTGTAGATCAAATGTGCTTATCCTTAATTAACTTTACATATCCCAATAAAATCAACTATGTCGGCCAGAGATCTTAAATCTCATCAATCATCAAAATACTGTTGCTAGGCCAACACTGTGTTCCTCGGCAATTTACTGACACTCAACACATACAAGAAAATATGCTCAGCACACACTAGTGCTCGACCGACACAAAACTTTCTTAGCATAAACTGTTCTTAGTAAACTGTCAGTGAAAGATAAACAACATATTGCTTTGCCAATGTGCCAACTGATAAAGTACCCTTTGTAATTCCTCATAATTCAATCATTCTTCTTGGTCTTCTTGTTAAATCTCCTCCATCTATCAATAGATATGGTACTCAAACAAATAGAAATAGTCTCACTAGTTAAGGTTTGACATCAATGACAAAACAATAATTGTTTCCATTGTAGCTTTCCAAACAATATTTCCAACACTTTTCCCAATGTATCTCTTGGATCACACATCATTTCTACATCTTGGCATTGAGATCCTATGATTTGGGTCATGACCTATATTTGTACATGTTACATTTTCTTTGTCTTGGAAAATGTAATTGTTCTGGTTGACATTGTTAGTCTTTAAAGGCACTAAGAGGGGGGGTGAATTAGTGCACCTACAAAACTAAAACACTTCTTCAATAGCTTCCACAGCAACCAACATGCCAAAGATAATATTAAATAGAAAATAAGAAAATAAACCATTCACACAGAATAAACTCAAGACACAATATTTTCCCCATGGAAACCCTTGTTAGAGGGAGAAAACCATGTGTGAGATGATACCCAAAAATTTCACTAGTGCACCAAAGAAATCTTCCCTGCTAGGAGAAATTATAAAAACCCTACTAAGGTCATACCCAGTTAAGAGTATCTTTATCTCGGCCAGAAGCTAATACATGTCCTGTTAAGAACTACCATGTTAAAGGATTTCAAAATCCTTATGGGATTCTCCTTGTTAGAGAATTTGTACTGTAGATCATGTTAAATATCCTGCTCACCCTATTAGGAGTGACCTTGCTAAAGGATTTTACCTACGAACCTGTTAGGGCTTACCTTGAGATAGACCCAAGAGTAAATCATTTTCTTATGACACTTCTTGTCTGACATATCCACTTCAATTCTAATCAAAATACTACCTTAAACATCAAATCTCCTTTCTTCAGATTTATACAGTCATAATTACTTATCACATCATCACATCATTGCCTAAAACTCGATTTCATCCTTATTTTAGAACAACTTTTCCAAGTCGACATTTTCCCTCAAACAATTTACCCACTGACATAAAAATCAAATCCAATCATGCCAAAATGCATTAGTCGACTCAATTAAGTTAACATCACATTAACCAAGTCATAAAAAAACATTTACAAATAGTAAATTGATCGGTTAGCTGATCTTACTAAACTCATTATGATTGTCTCATGTTCTTCTCGCCAGTTTTGCTTCAATCTTTTATAACTTTCTCAGTTCTTCAATCTAACTAATGTGGTCACAGATATAACTAGATATTCCTTTGTAGAAGATAAATGCATGATCGCACACCTTAGCTCGATCTCTAACTCTAAATAGGGTTGTTTGTATCTCATATATTGTCTTCTTTCGGGTTGATTGAACACTTAGTCATTTCTCCAATTAGATCCTTCAACACCATCGAAAAAACTAATCCCATGCCTCCAATAGATCATGTTTCCAGCAATGAAAACACCAAAATACAATCTCATGATCAAAAAATAAGATCACCTTCATCAAATGCCAACAATCTCCCACTTTGGCATTGATGGAAACACTTAGAAAAGAAAACAAAAAATTTATAAGTGTCTAACTACTGCATAAATGAAAAATACATTATATAGCCCAATAGCCCAATAGCTCCCCGTAGGAATTACAAACATGTGTACTATTCTTGTTAACCATTACATTACATTTGTCATGGACGTAGCCAAATTTCAACCTTATATACTACTGCCCCTTTGACAAAAATGACAAAGGTATTACAAAAAGTGTCAAAATTTTATTTATGTAAGGGTAGAAACACCTAATTATATTCTATTGAAAACATCATTAAAGGTACCCTTCAAAATTTATAGATCACTATCCCAAGTCTTCAATAAAATTCTCCACAATGGCTTTCTATCCACTTAGCAAAAATGCTAATTCCTCTAAACCATCAACTATGCATACATCTGGAAATGATAGGGCCTTCTTAGCCTCCATCACACCATGTTGCAAAATGTCTAACTTGGGAATCAACAAACTATGTAACTCCATCAAGATAGCTATCCTCTTGTCTTGTTCATTCATATTTGATTTCAACTTGTTGTTTATATTGCTAACCTTAGCACAAAATTTAGTAGCAGGCTCATGTATAGGATCAAAATTTGAAACAAGCAACCTAAGCTCCTACTAAGCTTCACATTTTCCCTCTCTAAATCTTTCAAGAGCTGGGAAAAGTCAGAGATAGATTTAAGAATCTTACCACCTTCATTTAATGTATCCTTTAACCAATTAACAAACAAATTAAGTGTTCTTTTTTCTATGACAATTGACTTTGCTAACTTATATGATATGTTCTTCTCATATTCCTTCTCTGCTCTCAAAATTGCAGCATCCTTTAAAATTTTCATTTCCTCACCGGTAGTAGTGACCAAATGGGCTAGTTTTTCTATCAATGTGGCACTCTCATCATAGTTCATATTGCTTAATAATTGTGAAATTAAATCTCTGGTAATGAGAATTACGTGTGCTTCTTGCTACATCCTTTTATGTTTATCCTTTGACTTGATTGAGATAGAAAAGTCTATCATCTCCTTAGGGCTCATAGTTCTCAACTCAATATGTTCCTTAATCGATATATCATCTACATCAATGCTTAACTTGGATTTAGAGGAAGGTGTTACCTTTCCTTGATTTGGTTCTTTCTCAGTACTTTCCTCCTCATTTTCATGTTTACCTTGTATGTCAGCATCTGCAACTTCTTTTTCTTTTACTTTTTCTTGTTGTTGAGCATCTCTACAAAAAATTTATTGTGTATCATCGGTCATATCCTGACCAGTACCCATGTTTAATGGTTCTTCTTCTTTGTTTTCCTTGTGTACGTCTTATTTCTCATGTGAATCATGTAGATCTTGTGTATCCATTTTCTCATCATATATCTCCATGGCAGGGATATCTCCTATATTATCCATCTCATCTCAGAGTTCTCCAAGTGTTACCTTCACACCATCAATAGAAAATCCTTGATTAGTTTGAGTCACCACTGGATCACCCTCTTTTTCTTTCACTGAGTCCTCTTGAACATCCATGTGAATTTATTCACTCTTATCCTTCATCAAACCTAAGTGCCTTCTAAGAGTCTCCTCAGTTTCATCTTGCATAGATTGGGTCTCCCCAACTAACTGTTACTCCAATTGCACATTGAAGCTGTCATTAGTTATCAATAAGACATTATGGACAGTCAGGTTAATCACTGAAGTGGAGAGTTAACTGAGAGCACTGATCACACCCAGAGTTAACTGAGTGTAATGATAACCGAACAAACAGACTATAGCGAGTAGTAGACAACACCAAGATACACATTATAACTTAACATCAGTATAACCAAGATACATAGACTACACCGAGCACCAAGAGATAGCTCTAACAGAGTAGACCAGAGACCACCTAAAAGTTTTTTACGACACATCATTCTATGTATCAACCTTTTTTTCGACGTAGATAATGGTTTACACAATCGATGAGTACAATAATTATCTCCTATGTTATATGATCAAGGTAAATTTTGTACACTGTTGATCTTAGGGTAGGGATACAATTGTAAATCCCTAATTAGGTCATATTGTTTGATATATAAATGTATAGATGTCATTTTTTGATGTATGAAGATTAAGCAATGATCAATTAGCCGCCATACTATAGACATCAGAGATCAGAAAAGGGTTTTAAGGACAGAGACTACATTGCATAAATGATTTTTCAGAACTAATGCAAGGCTACTAGGAAGAACAAAGAAGAAGGTATTATCATTCACATTGAGGTGATATGTTTTGTATCAACAATATCAAGATTGTATATGTTTCAGATCAAACTTCTGTTACTCTCTAAAAATTGTAATAGACTGTTAGGAATAAGGTGTCTCAACCTTGGATAATTCCTATTCTTATTATTTGTTTTGTAAAATGTATTTCTTGAAAATAATGTAATTAAGTGTGTGTACATGTCTAGTTGGCATGTTGATGTGTCACTCCACTTGATGTGTCGGCATCTTGAATTGTGTGTAAGGAGATCATGGCTGAAATGGTTATGACGGATTCCTATGACATGTAAGAGCTATTTCTGGAAGATTCAATGATGGGTGAACATATGAAAGACATGTGGCAACTGATAAAGTTGAGTACTATACACTCTTCTACAATTGTGGGGTTCAGGGTTGAGTACTATACACCCTAATATGGCTATCTTTGGAAGTTGCCCTAAAAAGGAAAGCGCACAATACAATAATTTTTTAGGGTTGCAGACTGGGATAGAAAAAGAGTGTATTGTTGGTATGATCTTGTGCTACTAGATTTGTCTTTGAGTGTTGATTGTCTCCTGATAGAACTTGTATTGCAAGTGTGTTGAAGATAAAACATTGTGCAGGTTTTGGAGTGCTGGGGTTTTTTAACGAAAGGTTTTCCCCAGGGTAAATCATTGTGTCATTCTCTATTTTCTGTAAGCATGGTATATGGCTGCAATATCATTGTTAAAGTAGTTAACGAATCAGAAATTGTAAGGATTTAAAAGAGTTTTCACAATACTTTCCTTTAGAGATTAGTGTAGGAAGTTGTTTCCGCACCTGAGTTTCCTTACAAGTGGTATCAGAGCCTGATCAACTTTTGATCCTAGTTGTTGGGTAGGGTTTTTTGAGCTAATCTCAAGTTGAGTGGGATTTTTTTGTGCAGAGCATTTTGAATCTTATTTGTAGATTGAGATAGCAAGTTCCTCATATAGTAGAATGGAGGTGGAGAAATTTAATGGTACTAATTTTGAGTTGTGGAAACTCAAGATGGAAGACATGCTTGAAGACTGTGATCTATGCGAGGCTCCTTCACTTGATGTGAGACCTGCAGTGATACCTCAAGTGGATTGGGAGATCAAGGATCGGAAGGCTAAGGGTCTCATCAGACTCTATCTAGCAGATGTCATTCTTCTAAATGTTCTTGATGAGACTACTACAAATTCTTTGTGGAAACGGCTTGGGTCTATGTATCAGACCAAATCTCTGGTGAATAAGTTGTTCCTGCGAAATAATTTGTTTTCTTTAAGAATGGAGGAAGGTGGATTCATAATTGATCATCTCAACGCATTCAATTTATTGAATGCATAGTTTTCATCATCCGGTGCCAAGATCGAGGAGGAGGATCGATGTATGACCCTGCTTTGTTCCTTGCCGGATTCATGGGACCATCTTGTGATGGCTCTCAAAAGTACTATAGTCACATTCTATATGGATGATGTAGTTTCTTTGCTGCTATCTGAGGAGATGCAAAGAAAGACTTCGGATTCGTCTAAGGAAGCCCTTGCTATTCGTGGGAGATTCAACAACAAAGGAAAGTAGAATGACAATAAGTCAAAGAAGGGAAGATCCAAATTCCATGGGAGTTCTAAGACTCCTAGAAATTCCAATGTGAAATTTTGGAACTGTGATAAATCTGGGCACTTTCGGAGGACTACAAAGAACTGAAGAAGAAGAAGAAAGGCTTAGATTCAGCTTCCAAAAAATCTCAAGAAGATGGAGATGCTTTTATTGCAGCTTTGGCAGCCCATGCATCTGATGATGTGTGGTTGGTAGACCCAGGTGCTTCTTTTCACATGACCTCTCATTCAAACTAGTTCTCAAAATATGAAGAGTTTGATGGTGGAAAGGTGTACTTGGGTGATGATTCTCACCTAAAGATAGTTGGAAGCAGAAGGGTCACTATCAAATTTCCTAATGGACGAGTGAAGGGAATCAACAGAGTTATGCACATTCTGGGTTTGGCACAAAACCTATTATCTGTAAGTATGCTGAATGATGTAGGTTTTCAAGTTCTCTTTTTGAAAGATGGATGCAAGATGATGAGAGGTTCTATGGTGCTCGCTAAAGGTACTAGGAGAGGTACTTTATTTCAGCTTGATGCATGCATTGCTCGGTGCAATAGTTCTTCTGTTTCAAAGAAGAGAGCAGCTATCACTTCATCCCCACCATCTAATAGGCAGTAAAGAAGACTGTGGCAATGGGTTTTGATGGCAGTGCAGTAAGTGTACCTAAGGGTGCAAACACTTTGGAAGGCAAGCTTACTGTAGAAAAGACAATGTTGTTGCATATGAGATTTGGTCACATTGGTGAGAAGGGTCTTAGGACCTTGAAAACTAAAAACCTCATTGAGGGGATAAATGATTGTAATCTCAAATTTGATTTCTGTGAACACTGTGTTTATGGTAAGAAAAATCGTGTTCAGTTCTACTCCAGTTCTCACAAGTATTCTAGACTTTTGGATCTTATTCACTCTGATGTATTTGGTCCTGTAAAAGTTCCTTCTATCTCCAGTTATATATATTTTGTATCTTTTATAGATGATTACAGTAGAAGGACTTGGATATATTTCCTAAAAAGTAAGACACAGGTTTTCAATCGGTTCAAGGAATTTAAGGCTCTCATGGAGAATCAGACTGGTAAAAGAATCAAGTGTGTGAGAACTAATAATGGTGGTGAGTTTTGTTCCATAGAGTTTGAACAGTTCTATAAAGAACAAGGAATCGAGAGACACAAGACAACTCCTTAGAGCCCACAGAAAAATGGAGTTGCAGAGAGAATGAACACAACACTGATGGAAAAGGATAGGAGTATGCTTAGTGGAGCTGGTTTAGAACAAAGGTTTTGGGTTGAAGCTATGGCCACTACTTGCTATCTAGTTAACAGATCTCCTACATCAGCTCTTGTTGGTAAGACACCCATGGAGGTGTGGTCTGGTAAGAAGCCTTCAATTAGACATCTTCATGTTTTTGGTTGTGAAGCTTATGCACATATTCCAAAGGAGAAAAGATCTAAGTTGGAAAACAAAGTGTCAAATGTATTTTCATCGGATACAGTGTTGGTGTGAAAGGATACAAGATTTGGGACCCTGTGACTAGTAAGGTGTTGCATAGTAGAAATGTTATTTTTAGAGAGCTAACATCTTCTCCTATTGTGCTACAACCAGATGAAAAAGAAAACGAAAAAGATGTTGTTTAGTTTCCTCCTACCCCTAAGAAGACTGAACAGAGAGACGATGTTGGGTCTAATGATGAGGAGAGCTCTAGCAACTCTGATAGTTTGAAAGAAGAGGAAGAACAACCTCAACCTCAGCCATTGAGGAGATCCACGAGAGAAAGAAAGCAACTAGAAAGGTTTAGTTATTCTATGTTAGATTCCAGTTCTGCTTTTGCTTTAATTACTAACACTGATGAGCCTAGATCTGTGAAAGAGGCTTTGGGCATGGAAGATCCAGGTTCCTAGATTGAGGCTATGGATGATGAGATAGTTTCATTGGAGAAAAACAAAACTTGGGACCTTGTACCTTTGCCTAATGGGAGAAAATTTTTTGGTTGTAAATGGGTGTTCAAGAAGAAATTATGTGCAGATGGCAGTGTTGAAAGGTACAAAGCTAGATTGGTTGCAAAGGCGTATTCACAAGTAGAGGGAATAGATTATGGTGAAATATTCTCTCCTGTTGCAAAGTTGACATCCATTAGATTATTATTATCTCTTGTTGCATCATATGATTTAGAGATAGAACAAATGGATGTGAAGACAACTTTCCTTCATGGTGATTTGGAGAAAGAGATTTATATGTCACAACCTAAGCACTACATTGTTAAAGGTAAAGAATCCTTAGTTTGTAGATTAAAGAAATTTCTATATGGTTTGAAGCAATCTCCTAGGATGTGGCACCTTAAGTTTGATGCCTTTGTGTTTTCAATTGGATTTGTAAGATCAAAATTAGATCATTGTGGTTATTTTAGAGTTGAAAATGATCGCCTTCTTATTGTTGCATTATATGTTGATGATATGTTGCTGTTTGGGAAAGGTAAAGGTATGATTTCTGATTTTAAATCTCAGTTGTCAGCACAGTTTGAGATGAAAGATCTTGGGGTAGAAAGGTACATCTTGGGTATGGAAATCAATAGAGATAGGTCTAACAGAAAACTTTGGTTGAGTCAGAGTAAGTATGTGAAGTCTGTGTTGGACAGGTTCAGCATGGCAGATTGTAGACCACTATGTGTTCCTATTTCAGTGGGAACAAATTTATTTGTAGATGATTGTCCAAAATCTCCTAGTGAAGTGGAGGACATGAGTAGAGTACCTTATGCTAGTGCAGTTGGTAGTCTTATGTATGATATGGTCTGTACTAGACCAAACATTGCCCAAGTAGTGGGAGTCGTAAGTCAGTTTATGGATAACCCTGGATGGGTACATTGGGATGCAGTTAAGTGAGTATTCAGATATTTGAGGGGTACATCAGATTACTCCATATGTTACCCTGGTAACTCTTTTGGATCTCTGCATTCATTTTGTATTGATGGGTTTGTGGATTCAGATTGGGCAGGTGATATTAACAGTAGGAGATCCACCAGTGCTTATGTGTTCACTATGTTTGGTGGTGCCATCAATTGGATGAGTAAGTGACAACCTGTGGTTGCTTTGTCCACTACAGAAGCTGAGTACATGGCTTCTACTCATGCTTGTTAGGAATACATTTGGATTAGGAGATTGTATTATAATGTTGGTGTTGATGCATAATAGATTACTATTTGGTGTGACAGTCAGAGCACTATTTTCCTTGCGAAGAATCCAACTTTCCATGCCAGAACGAAGCACATTGATGTGCAGTTTCACTTTGTGAGAGATATGGTGGAAGATGGAAA
>MU227621.1:103336-116321 GCA_018584345.1 Thuja plicata | reverse complement strand
TTTTTGATGTCACTAATTCACCCCCCCCCCCTCTCAGTTATTACTAACAATTGGTATCAAAGCTTGTGTGCTTAGAAGGAAGGTTTCAAGGCCTAAGTAAAGATCACAAGATGAACAGATGAGATGTGCCCAAGTTGAAAAAAGACAAATTTGCTTCATGGAAAAGTAGGATAAGACTCCACTTATCAGGTATTGGAAATGATATTACTCAATACTTAGATATTGAATATGTGTTGCCTACAGGACCATTGATGGTTGATCAATTGAGAGTGAAGCATGAGCACAACTACATGGTTATAGAGCTTTCTTCCTCACTCTCTAATGCTAAATTTGAAGATATCAAAGACTGCAAAAATGTAAAAAAAAATGTGGGACAAACTTAAGCTTGTACATGGAGGTAATACAAATGTTCTGAGAGCCAAGGCAGAAAGCCTTAGAGGAAAGTTTGATGATCTTAGAATGAAAGAAGGTGAAAACATCACACAGTACAACACAAGAATAAAAAAAGTAGTCAATGCTATACGAGGTGTTGGAGGTACACTTGAAAATATTCAAGATGGAAGATTCCAAACCTATTGGAACACTGATGGCTACTGGATACAAATTAACAAAGGAAGACAAGAAAACAGAGGTAAATCAGACTCTGTACAGATCAATGATAGGAAAACTCATGTATGTTGTACACACTAGACCAGATATTGCACATGCAGTAGGAATTGTTGCTAGATTTTTTGCTAACCCCAAGGAATCACATATGACTGCTGTAAAAAGAATTCTAAGATATCTGAAGAATACTGAGGAATTTGGCTTATGGTATAGAAGAGAAGGCAAATTTAAACTAAAAGTGTTTACCAACGCTGATTGGGCTGGAAATCTTGATGACAGGAAGAGCACAACTGGAGGAGCATTCTTTATGGGTGAAAAAATTGTCACGTGAATTAGCAAGAAGCAAGGATGCATCTCTCAGTCTACTGCAGAAGCAGAATATGTTGTTGTTGTTACAAACTGCTCAAATATTGCACGGATCAAATAGTTTCTGGAAGGTATGCATATGAAGGTCATAGAACCAGTGATTATCTATTGTGATAACACCAATGCAATAAACATTTCCAAGAATACAGTCATGCATGCAAAGACTAAACACATTGCCATCAAGTATCATTATTTAAGAGAACAAGTTCAAAAAAAAAGGTGATACTTGAATATGTGCAATCAAAAGAACAATTGGCTGATATCTTCACCAAGCCACTGCCCAAGGATACATTTGAGTACTTGAGAAAGAGACTAGGGGTCAAACCCATGTCTACCTGTCAGTAAAAGACTGAAGGCTACATTAGCCTATATATTATCAGAATATCATTCTTGTTGATGTAAGCAAAAGATGAACTTCAAAGCTACATCTATATACAGAAAGGTATATATCAGAACCGAGCAGAACAACATATTGTTGTATTGATGATGGATAAGGGAAATTCAAGGAATATATTATGGATAAAAGACAATAGTTGTTTGACATTAATGTCAAATATTTGTTTGGCATTGTTGTTAAAGAGAGAGAATGTATCCATATTATCATAAAAAAATATTCATTATCAGATTACTCCAAACAGGGAGAGATTATATCCATAGGGAGAGAATTTTTTATAAAAAAAAAAGAGTTGCAAACAAAAGACAACAACATCAAAGTAGAAGAACAGTCAAAAAAGAGAAATTGACACAAACAGAGGACACAACACAAAGCTTACCAATGGTCAGACATTTTTATTAGTTATCAAAACAAACTGTTTGGTAATTTGATGAATCTCAACAATTGTATTTCATATTGTATTAGAAATAGTATAGTATGATAATATAGTATGTTGCCATCAATGCCAAAGGGAGAGATTGATGACATGTAACTGATTGAATGTTTGATAATGTTAAGTTGAAGATGATGCAAGACATTAAATTAGTTAATGGTTTGTACTGTCATTGATGTCAACTTGATATCATCTATACAGTTATGTACATAATGCCAAAGACTTCAGATAATCAATGGAACAAAGATTATGCTTTCAGCAATGCATAAAAGTCAAGTATTCACTAAGTGATGAACAACACCGATGGAGTGCACACCATCGGTAAAGACAGAGATAAAGTCACAGTGATGCCCAACAAGCAGAAGATAGTGTTGTCCAACAAGCAAGATCCAATGATTCCCGACGGACAGAGATCCTAAATCTAACTGAAGTTACACTAACGGAACTGGCAGTTGTCACAGACGATGAACTGTAGAATTGACCGACAGAATAGAGAGATCATAAAATGACAAAATATCTAGCTGGCAGAGCTTAAGGATAGACTTAACTGGTTGTTCTATTTTTTTTATTCAAATCACAGTTAATTAATTGAGTTAAAGAAGATTTATACGGTTGACAAGAAGATAACTACAAGATAAATTAGGAGTTAAAGCCGTAAATCAAATTGGCTGAATTTTTTTTCACGCCAAGAATCAAGAATCAAGAATCATGAATTAAGGAATATCATGTCTATATAAGAGACAAACATTATTCATTTCCAAAAGCAATCAAATACACGGAAGGGGAGTGAAAATAAAGAAGGATGCTGAAGAGAAACTGGTGAAGGATAAACTTCATACAGTCCTGATCAATCAAGCTAAGGGAGAGCTAAAGAATTCTATAGACACTGACAAATAGTGAAGCATAGCATCATAGAGTAGAAAGTATGGAGAACAAAGGAATTGAATTGATACATTGATCAGAGAGGTATTATACGTAAATAGATCTAAAAATCTACAATTCAAAGTTGCATTAGAAATAGATCATTGTGTTTCAGTTTAACCATTGAAGCATCAAGTCTCTTAACAGAGAAAGACTTAAAAATCTTCTAAAATTGAGGTATATCCTAACAGATTACCAAAAAGGTTGACTCATGAAAGTAGCATTGGTCTTACCTAAAGCCTATTGATAGTCTAAGAAGGAGGTTGATTCAAGGATGGTAGTAAGATTAGCATAAATCCTATTGATAGTCTAAGAAGAAGGCTGATTCAAGGATGGTAGCGTAGATGCCAGATACTAAGTGAAAACCTATGTATAAAAATCCTCTAACAAGGTCGCACTTAACAGTGTGTTTGTAACCTTTAATAGTGTTGGCTCCTAACAGGGCTCACTTCAGAAGAGTGAAAATTTGGGGTACCAGTCCCAGTGGTTTTTTCCCTTAACAGGGTTTCCACGTTAAAATCCATGTGTTATGTGTGTATGGTTTATTACTTTAGTGTTTTACATTTCACATATGCTTTTCTGGATTGATTGGTATACTCTGCATATTTACTGAGCATCAGTAAATAAGTTTTACTGCTTATCGGTAATCAAGAAGAATAAGGACAGACAAGGTAAACCAACAGACAGTTAATTATTTCAAGTATTTCAAGGCATGCATCTTGTATGGACTTAATAATCTGAGGTGTTTTTATTGGTGGATTAAAGTTTAAAGGATAAATTTTTGAGGCCACTGTTTCACCCCCCCCCCTCTCAGTTATTACTAACACAAACTTATTGAGGAAAGGCTTTAATACTTCATTCATAAGCCTCATAAAAGTGCATGGAGAATTTGAGAGACCAAAAGGCATTAAAAACCATTCATAAATACCCTATGTGGTCTTGAAAGCTATTTTCTACTCATCTCCACCCCTGATCTGTATATGATGATAACCACTTTTGAGATCCACTTTGGAGTAATAGCTTGCACCTCGTAAACAATCCATTAGATCCTCTATTCTAGGCATACAAAACCTATATCTTATAGTTATCCTATTGATTTCCCTAGAAGCTATACATAGTATCCATGTACCTTCCTTCTTAGGTGCTAGTACTATAGGGACTGCACAAGGATTCACACTCTTCCTAATGATCCCTTTAGACAACAATTCATCAATCTATCTTTCTATTTATTTGATTTTTTCAGAGGTCATTTTATATGATGCCTTGTTTGGAAGGGTGTCCCCTGGTACGAGGTCTATGCAATCACTCACTTCCCTCTGAGGTTGTAAAGTATCTGGTGTAATTTCTACAATCAGACTACTGTATTGATCCAACAGTGCTTTAACTTCTTTAGGACCTACATCTCTTCTTATGGATTTTACCTTTGGTTCCTTTAGGGTTGTCTTTTGGGGTCTCACAACTAATAAAAAACAAGGTGTATCCTTCTCCTTCAATACTTTCATGAATTCTTTCTCCCCTACGCACAAGACACTACTAACAACATGTTTTTCCTTCTCATCATTAAGAAGTGGATTCATAACATATTCAACACCACCCTTGGTTATTGTATACACATTAGTTTTCTCATCATGTTTGGCATTCACATTAATTTTTCAGGGCCTTCTTAATAGTAAGTGACATGCATCCATCTCATTGATATCATACAAAACTCTGTCTACATATTCTCCTATGTTGAATTCTAACCAAACTGTTCACAAATGAGGGTTTGCTTCTCTTTTGTCAACCATGAGGTTTTATAAGGAAATGGATGAGGGATTATTTGTAACTTTAATTTATCAACCAATTCTCTAGATTCAATATTATCTATGGATCCATAATCTACAACAACTTTGCATACCTTATTGTTCACCTTGCAACTTTTCCTCAATAATGACTTCCTTTATGGTAGCTCTGAAGTGTTACGTACCCTTAAGAGTGTCCTTTGCATCATGATACATTATCCTTGTTCTGGATTTGTAGGCCTTGAAGTTATGGTGTGATAAGAAGACACACTCTGACTGTCATCCTCTTGTGTCAAGTGCATCCTTTTATCTCCTCCTTGTCTATTTGTGCCAAGCTTCTCAAGACATCTAAAATATTGATTCTCAATCTAGTTACAAGTGAAACACTTACCATTGAAGGGACTAGGTCCTTTCCCACCAAATATTCCCCTACAATTTGATCTCTTTCCTCTAAAAGTACCTATGCTACTTTTTTCTCCCTCTGATCCCTGATTGCTAGATTCACCTTGGCTTCTTGAAGATGATCCCCCACCATTGAATCTACCTCTTCCTCTAAAAATTTTCCCTCTACCTCTTCTATTTTTTTCACCTTTTCTTCTTTATTTCTCCTCAACCCTTAGGGACATTTGATAGCACTTTTGGATAGTCTTAGGGTTGAACAAATTGAGTTCATCATATATCCTTTACCTTAGACCATTTAGGTATCTTGCCAACTTTCATTTCTCATTTTCTAGTATCTTATCCTTAAGGGTCATTCTATGGAATTATTCTGTATAAGAACTCACATCAAGGTTCTTTTGTCTTAGATTTTGGAGTTTTTTGTGTAGGACCACTTCATAGTCCTTAGGGACAAACTGTTTCTTGATCTCACTCACCATCTTCTTCCAATTGGAAATAGGGTTTCTTTCTTCTTCTACCCTCTCACTTTTCATGAACTTCCACCAACTAAGGTCTAGACCCTTCATCTTTGATTTAGCCAACTTCACCTTCTAGTGTTCAGATACTTCTTCATATTCAAAATAATTCTCTAATGCCTCTATCCAGTCCCTGCATTCTTTTGGATTCATCTTACTACAAAATATTGGTAGATTCAGTTTGTCTTTCCTCCCAACTCTTTCAAGGGCTTCTAGGAGTGGTCTCTGGTCCGCACTTCTATCTCTCCTATGTTATGAATAGGATCCTCTTCTTCCTCCTCTTCAGACTCCTATGCAACATTTCTCCCTTGTTTACTTTTCATCTTCTTTAATTCTGATTCTAACCGCTTTTTCTTTCACCAACTTTTTCAATTCTACATTGGTCATCCTTTCAGGGAATTCCTCTTCACCCTATTCTTCCATGGTTCAAGTATCTTCCCAAACCCAATCCTAGGGCTCTGATACCAATTGATGCAGAGAGAACAGCGACAAGACAACAAGATGCACAATCTCTTTCAAAACTCTTCAACCTTTACCTAGGTTAAATCTAACTCCAACCACCTTTCTATAAGATGGATTCAAACTTTTCAAACAGGTTTTGAAACCTTCCTCAACACAATGCAACCTTCAAGGTTACAAATAAGTTCTCCTCAATTTATGCTTTAGGGACACTTTCCCTAAACTAAGCCAAGATGTGAAAATATTCACCAATGGATTAACCCTATCAATCCAATGGTTGGGACACTCTACTATGGTCATAAGGATAGGGAAACACCCCATTAATTGATCCTTAAACACTCACAAACACCACAACACTAATTGTCCTACAAATCCTTGTAGCTCTATCCAAGAGGTTTTTCTCACACCAATTTTGATTAAGGAGGGAACAGAAAGAAATATGAATGTTTTTAGACACCCTTTATGGAGTTACTACAACCCCCAAAGACCCAGAGCCCAACTCTACTCCAGCACCACTAAACCCTCACAAAGTACACAGACCTAATTGGCCAAATTAGGCTTGGTTTACAAAGAAAGTGGTCTATGATGGGTACATAGAATGGATGAAGGGATTGGGAAGCCTTATAATAATCTCAAATGACATAAATAAACCCTTCAATTGATCCCTCCAATTAAATCATTCCTATTTTCATGACTACACATGTCTGACTAGCTAAATACATTAGGATATTTATCCTAGGGCTTGATGCTAAAAATAGAAAAATGCCAAATCTCATCTTGAGCCTTTAGAATAATTAAAAATGCACACCTAAGTTTCATTTCCTAGGAGGTCATGGATTTCCACTAGAGAAATGTCAAGTTAGGGATCCATTTGTACAACAAACCTGGATTTGATTGTCTACTGGACTCCCTTAACCAAAATGTTTATAAATTTCATTCTACAATTCCAATTGAGACCAAAATGATCATAAAACTAGACTCACTAGGTTATTTTATCATGGAATTATTCCACTCTATCAATCCATACACGTTTGTACACAGAAATTGATCAACAAAATCTGGTAATTTTATTCAAAACTGCATCAAACTTGTGTCTACAACTTCCAACCCTATTGAAGAGGCTTGGACATGTTCACATACCATCAAATCATATTTACAGACGATCATAGATGGTTATGACCATTGGAAACCACATTTTGAACTTCTTGAGTAACTTTTGAAAAGTTTCTCGAGTAATATTGAAAACTTCACAACATTTTTGCATTTTACACTTATTGAACCCAAAATGACTTCTATTGGATTCCTATCACATGACATGATCCAATATGATCAAAATGATCTAAAATCCTTGGATTCAACAATGTGACACTTCAAACACCTAGAACACCTATTTACACATATCAAAAGCAACTAAGGATCCAAGTGGACTAAGGTGGCCCAAGGTTTATAGATGTAGCTTAGGGACCCTTGACCACACAAATGAGTCAAAACATAAGTGGGATGATCTTAAGGAGCCATCCTTATTACAATTAAAATAAAATCAACTATGTATTGGGTGCCTTGCACCACTCATCATCTACAATGGACTCAATGAGTCCAATTAAATATGACCTTGAATAATAATGTCATTTGTGTCAGTGTCCTCTTCAAGAAATTCTCCCACTAGCTTCATAGTGTCTCTTGCCTCAAGTTTCAAAATTTTTCATAGAAACATTTTCTTCCATCACCTCAACAATTTGATATGCATCCTTATCCTCTTCCTTATCTTTATCATTACCTTCTAGTGTCTCAACATCTATTTTGACATCATCAATTATTTGAAACTCATCTCCAACTTGTTCAACATTCCCCTTTTATTCACCAATGACAGTCATTTTCAGATAGACTCATAGGAAAAACATTAGAATGGCCTTCATTTTCTGTCATGGGTTGCATTGAAAATGTAATAGGAACTCCTACAACATATACATCAGGTTCTTCATCTACCACTTGATAAAATGTACCCATAGTATCTACGGGTTCAACATGTGTTTCCTTTTCACTGTCCTTCAGCACAACGTAACTTTTTTTATCTATTAGAATCTTTGTAAGAACATTCTTAGTCTCCTCCTCTATTTCATGAATGTTTTTTATCAAAATATTATTAATCCTTGCCCTTCTTTTGAATTCCTTCATTGCTAGCTCAAGTATTCTATATATTTCATCCACAACAATCACTAGGAAATGTTGCAATAAGATTTTCTATCTTATTGCCTTATCCTTTTGTTTTGTTGTAAGTCTTCTTGACACAAGGTGGGTAGGGCAGTGGGGCCAAAGGCACTCCCAAATACAATACTAACCTTTCAGAACAAAATGCGAAAGAAATCATACATCAAGGAGAGAAGAAACAACATATACTTTTCATTAATTGATCAAACTCAATACATGCAGGGCTACAAGGCCTTCCCAGTTTTAGCCATATACATTCAAACAAATTATAGAATGAAATTCATACATACAAGGTCACAAACCTTCCATCGAATATCTCAACATATATTCTCCTATTACAATCTGATACCAATACTTCTTATCTTTCCAAACTCCCAAAACTAAGAATAGAGAAACAAATATATACAAGAGTCCACCAAAGAGGTCAACACTCAAATCCCTAAGAGAGACCTAGATTTAGGTCCACAAAAATCTCAGTGAGAGACCCCACATTAATTATGCCATAGAAATAAAATGCAAAAGTCGGCCAGATCAGGATAAACAACTCGGCAAGAAGATAACCGAGAAACAACAACAACTTAGTAAGAACATATCCAAGAAACAAAAACCAACTCGGTGAAAGAACCCACCAAGAAGCCAACATACACTAAGATCCATCGGTAAAGTATGATAGAAAAATTAACCGAGCAACAGGAATACCAAGCACTTCACCGAGCAGCCTCAAAACAAGCTAAAGAAAAAAAAAGCAACATATTTTTGGTTGAGCAGGATTGCCAAGGACCCATGATTCTCTTGCATCAGATACCTGGGGTTACAAGAAATTATTCCCCGAATCATGTATCAGGTCCAACCTAAAATGAATCCAACTTACATTGAGAAATCCAAGATGAGTCCGCAATCGGTCTATTCTTCCATTTAATCAGATACTCCCTGTATTATTTTTCTCTTGTACTTCTACCAACTCTCTACTTAAAAATCTGTTCAACTTCCTCTATTTGTTTCTTAGGATAATCACTTGGTACTGTCACTTCTTCATCAGGTTCATGATATTCATACAATTTTGAAATATTGAATATAGGTGACATATCCATGTCATCAGGGAATTCCTCTTCATAAGAATTTCCATTGTCAAATTTTCTCATTATTTTGCAAGGACTAAATTTATTCATTTTAAATTTACCATATGTTCCAATAGGAAATCTACATTTCTTCAAGTGAACCATTACTGCATCACCAACTTCAAAAGATTTATGTCTTCTTGATCTATTTCCACTATCTTTGTATTTCTGATTACTTTTCTCCAATTTTTGTTTTACATATTCATACAATGTCTTCATGAACTCAACATTTTTTTTTGCTTTAGCTCTCCTTTTCTCTTCTCTAGTAATATCTCTCAAATCTGATATACCTCTTGGTTGTGTGTCATGAATAATTTCAAAAGGTGTCTTTCCAGTACTTCTACAGTGCTTCTGTTTACTAAACTGTTGTATACAAACTCTGCTTGTGCCAACATCAAATCCCAATTACCTAGTGTGTCTCCAACTAAACATCTCAACAAATTACCCAAACTTTGGTTTACAACCTCTATTTGTCCATCAGACTGTGGATGAAATATATAATTGTAATTCAACTCGGTGTCCAACTTTTTCTAAAGTGTTTTCCAGAAATAGCTCACAAACTTACCGTCTCGGTCAGAGATAATACTCCTCGGTAATCCATGCAATCTGACAATCTCCTTAAAGAAAAGATCTGCTATATGTACTGCATCTGATGTTTTCTTACATGGTATGAAATGTGTCATCTTAGAAAATCTATCCACAATAACAAATATGGAATCATTACCTCTTGTTTTCCTCAGTGAGCCAAGAAAAAAATCCATGCTGATATCACTCCAATTTTTCTCAGGAACAGTAACCGGTGTGTACAAACCATTATTCTGACTCACCCCTTTTGCAACTTGACAAACTCCACATCTTTTCACAAATTTCTGAACATCCTTATACAACTAAGGCCAAAAATACCTTTCCTTAAGAAAACTCAATGTCTTATCAATACCAAAATCTCTAGCCAAACAACTACTATGTTTCTCCTTTATCAAATTAGTTCCCATTGATCCTCTCGGTATGGACAAATGAATACCTTTGAACAACATATCTTCCTGAATGAAATAATCTTCATACTCTCTACTGCTCATAAAAATTACGATCATTTTCATACAAATTATTCATATAATCAAATCTAAGAACTTCAATTCTCATTTCAACCAACAAAGATCTTCTTCTACTGAATGCATCATCAACTCAGTTAGAAACACCACTCTTATGCTTAATCAAAAATGTTAAACTCTGCAAATACTCTACCCATTTCATATGTCTCTGATTCAACTTATTCTGACTACCCAAATATTGTAAAGCCTTATGATCAATATACAACACAAATTCACTCAGGATCAAGTAATGTCTCCATTTCTTCATGGCTTGAACAATAGCATAGAATTCTTGATCATAGAAAGAATATTTCCATTTTGCATCATTCAACTTTTCACTAAAGAAAGCAACAAGTTTACCTTCTTGAGTCAACACAGCTCCAATTGAATTTCTACTTGCATCACATTCAACTTTAAATACCTTATTAAAATTAGGTAAGGCTAGCATAGGTAGTTCAGTAACCTTTAGCTTCAAACTCTAAAAATGCTTATCAGCTCCATGTGTCCATTTGAATTATCTTTTGTCACCTCTCATTGTCTCAATCATATCATTACAAATAGAACTCAAATTTCGGATAAAATTTGTATAAAAACTTGCCAATCCATGAAATGATCTTACCTCGCTGATATTATTCAGTGTAGGCCAACTAAGTATAGCTTCAACCTTCTCAAAATCCATTTTAAAACCATTAGCTGAAATCACAAAACCTAAATATACAATTTCTTCTTTCATGAAGGAACACTTTTTCAGATTTATCAACAACTTTTCCTCTTTCAGTCTTTGCAATACTTGTTTTATATGCATCAAATTCTCTTCTCTAGTCTTCTTGAATATCAAAATATCATCTAAGTATACAATCACACATTTATTCAAGAATTTCTTCAAAACTTCATTCATTAATATCATAAATGTACTCGATGCATTGGTTAAACCAAAAGGCATAACCAACCACTCATACAAACCTTCTTTCATCTTGAAAGCATTCTTCCATTCATCACCTTCTCTGATTCTGACCTAATAATACCCACTCTTCAAATCAATTTTGGTTAAATATCTTTCTCCACTCAAACAATCCATTATATCATCCATCCTTGGTATAGGAAACTTATACTTCACTATGATCTTATTTATTTCTCTTGAATCAGTACACATTTTGTTGGAGATTTGATTTTGAATAGCTGATTGATTGTATGTTTGTCATTGATGACAACATATAATACACAGCAGTACTTCTGTATGTACTTATCCATATGATGACATGAATACTTGCATGGATAGATAAATGTTGTTGACATGTTTATTATGCTATGTTCATACACGTAGACCGAGATATGATGTTTCAGTAAAGATATGTAATTATGTTATTGACAGCTATAGTTCTGGAGGAATAACGGTTTAAGGCTGACGTATGTAACGTGTTTATTGAGTTGCACCTCTCTTCAGGATATGCATGTGTATATTCATGATGAGTTATGATTTTTTGATATTAATCTAAAGGTGCCAAACGTATTTCAAGAAGATTACAAAGTTATGGTTAAAATGGTGAGGCTGACTTAGTGAAGCGATGCATCTATTCAGTTTATACTTGCATGGTTGTAATTATGCTTTTGCGCTTAGTAGAGCTGACAAGGATGTTATGAAGATTTGTCTAATAGGTCCCATGATCTCATACTTGGAGTATATACTTATAGAAGGTCATTTGTGATAAGAAGAATTGCAAAAGCTATAGATAACAAAAGCAGAGCAGAGTGTTAAAGCAGCAGAGCTATATTTATCATATGTTGATAATATAGATATTGAAGTTGAAGCTTTCATAATATAGATAAGATTGTTGTAGTAATTTATAAGAGGTTAAAGCATCGGCGCACAAAAGGAACTGATCAGACAAGTAGTGTCACAAATAGCAGTTCACCTTGTTGATATAGTGTGTATCAAATAACCAGAAGGTTGTAGCCTTCACCACTTGGACAGTGAGTCCACCACCCCTAACAAGGTTACTGTAAAAGACTCCTAACAAGTTCAGACCCTTAACCAGGTCACTATACTACTGCATTATAATGAACAACTCCTAATAGGGTTGAAAGATCTTTTAACAGGGATTACTATAAACAGTATAATTCTTTGTGGGTGCTAATTCCCACTGGGGTTTTTACCATTTGGTTTCCCCGTAACCAAATTGATGTGTTGTGTAATGTGTTATCTGAATGTGCATTTACTTTGTATCAATCTAGATTAATAAGTATAAGATAAATATAAAGTTGTTGATAATTGATTCAGCCCCCCCTCTCAGTTATCCCTGAAGTATTCTAACAATTGGTATCAGAGCCAAGTGCCTTGGAGAGAAAGCCTAATAGCTTAAGGTAGATCAGATGGCATACTTCAGAAAAGAGATCCCGAAGTTTGATGGAGAGAGCTATCTAGATTGGAAGAACAAAATGATAACACATCTACAATGTGTTGGCTTTGAGATCTTTGAGATTGCTACACAAGAAGTTGATATTCCATCTTTAAAAGACCTTGCAAAGGATGATGCTACAAACAGACAGAAGGAGGTATTCACAGCAAATTATATTGCCAAAGAAGCCCTTATTAGTGCCCTATCAGATAGTGAATTTTCTGAGATCAAGAAAGTTGACCGAGCTTATACCATATGGAAGTATTTGGAAGATATGTTTGAAGGAGACATCCAAGCAAAG
>MU227621.1:52386-69001 GCA_018584345.1 Thuja plicata | reverse complement strand
AAGTATTACTGAGTCGGTAGAAGCTCGGGTTCCTCAAGCTGGCTCAGTGATCTTCTGATACTCAGCATCCACTACAATACTCGGCATCGTCATGCTCTCGGTAAGAGTAGAAGCTCGGTCCATACTACTCCCGAAGTGTAGCTTGGAACTCGGTAGCCGTTGGTGACTCGGTAGATATAGTGTCACTCGGTAACCGCTGGTGACTCGGTGGTAACAGACTTCTCAGTTGGCTTCAACTGATGGCTCGGTAGTTTCGTTGAAGCTAGGTGACTACCGTCTGCTCAGTACATGTTGCTCTTCTTGGTAACCACTGGTGAACTGTTCATATGTTCGATGACTACTGTTCTGCTCGGTTTGAACTGTTTAACCGCTGAGCTTTACAAAGTGATTACTGAATGCTCGGTATAAGCTGTGGACTGAGTGATGAGCTCGGTAAGCATTCAGAATCGAATAAGTGTTTTCACTAATGACAAATATAACATAATTCCAAAATATTGCACTGTTTTCTAGATTGTAATTCCAAGAACTACATGAACGTATCCTCTCCCCTCGCCTTTATGGATCTTGGGTGTAAGATAAATTCATGTGATTCTTCTAGAGTGGCTACCTCCCAAGAGCTTTAGCAGAGCCGGTGAGAGTGGACGCCCAACCGATAATAGGCTAAAGCCAAGCCCTTCCAAATCGGTATACAAAAAATGCTATTGTGATTAATGTCGCAATAGATAGGTGTGAATTCATTGTGGCAACCAAAATCTCCTCCAGTACCCTAGTGGTGCGTTAAAGTCCCGACATCGTTAAGGTGAAAGCCTTGCTTTGAAAGGATTGGTAGAGCCCCTTTAATTGGGAAAATGACTTGATCACAACCACCTGAATGAATTTCCTTACTAAAAACTATGGTTCTAGTTTCCAAAAACCCTCTATCTGTTGGCGCAAAAGGTCATAGACCGACTAATATGCCCCACACTCTTACGGCTCTTAGTAGAGACAACAGCCCTTTGGGAAGCAATTCCTCTGGGGTTCGAAGCTTGGTGTGCCTGAGAAGTGAGTGCACATGTAAGGAGGAGCCCGTGCCTCCAAGCTTCTAAGTTGTCTGCTAAGAGTAGGCGTAGCTAAACTTCAGTTTAAGTGGAGATTCAACAGATACTATCCTGGCTATCCTAGGATTGTGATTTTTCTGTTCTGGTACTACAAACAATCTGTTTAAAGTATTTTGCGTGGGTGTATCATTTGAACAATCAAAATTATCATCAAAAAAACACACAAACTGTCAAACTTGAACATGTCCAACATGATCTGTAACTCAAACTATCTGTCAGAAAATAACATGATTTTATCTCGGGAAACGTGATCTAGTCTTAACTATATGATTCTATAGACTTTTATTTGTCAAAATTGCATAGTTTCACGTGACATTCTGCCAAAATTCACATTATTATCTGAGAATCTTCATGCGACACACTAGAAATTGTCACATGATATTTTGCAAACTTGCTGTCATTATATTCACTTTTTTTTCACCAGTCTAGTATCATTCTTCATGCAGGACTACAAAGTTTTGCATGCATCTGTGAGAATCTTCGCATGAGAATGCACTTCTTCACGCGAGTCTAAAGCTTTTTTTTTTAAACAGTGAGATAATTATCGTCTATCAAGCATACCTCTATCAAATCTGGTCTCTAATCTAGGTCTATTTATCTACATTCTATATTCACATAGTCAAAAACTTGGTTTCTTGGGTTGAGGATTACGTGATTCTTGTTTAAACTGGTCTCATCTCATATCTTTTGGTCTATTTCTACTATGTCATCATGCCTTGTGTCACAATAGTCATCTCTTGGTTGTTCTAGCCTCATCTCCGATGATTTGAACCAAGGATACTTCACCCTTTGGCACTTTCTATGCATTTACTTTGAGACAGTTTCAAGTTTGATCCTAGTTCACATCCCTTCTTCAATCTTTGTCTATGACTGTCACAACTCAAAGTGGCAAAGTATTCCCTTCAATCAATCAAGATGAATTTGTGGTTTCTACATCATTGCCAGTTACATCTAGCGAGGAATCATCTCGATCTCCTTCTCCGGTATGTCGACCTTACATTTAACAGTCATTTCCCGTTGATTTTAGTCAGGTTCAAAATCCTTTGTTCCAAGAAGATCTAAATTCTGAGAATACTCAACCTTCTCATACTGAATCTTTACACATTGAACCCTTGCAATCTAGCAAGATGACAGATCATGACCAATCAGGTGAGGCTAGCAGAGCTAACCTCCTTAAAGCTTGGGGTAAGTCCCATTCTCAAGACCCCCCTAACGATGTGGAAATAGAAATAAGCTAGGAAGAGATTGCAAATGCTTGTGCCAATAAATATTTTCGTAGGATGATGGGAGTTCTCCTAGCTAAAGAGAAAGAGAAATACATTCTCGAACTAGCCAATCAAGGGGCTAAGTTACCCTCCAACTATGATGTAAAAACACTTGTTGAGAAAGAGGAAGAAACTGAAAACTCCCGCTTGCAAAAACAAATGCAAACTATGCAAGAGCAACTCTCTCAACTCTTGAAAGAGAAAGACAAACCTATTACACAATTCACACTAGAAAGCATCTGTCCTTTCCCATTTGACAAGAGTCTTTGCATGCCTCATTTCCCCAAAGGAGTTGAACTTCCTAAATATGATAAATAATTGGGTACATCCGATCCCCAGGATCATTTGAGAGAGTTTGGTTCTCTCTCTATGGATTTCATACATGACACAACCTATCTCATGCATCTTTTCTCACGTAGTTTGGGAGGGTCAACTATGGAGTGGTTCTCTAGACTACCAACTAGCATCAAAACTTTTGACAAAATTGCCAATTTATTTCTACAACACTATTCTCACAACATCCAACATCTGGTTCATATCTGAGATCTTTGCAACTTGAAACAAAATCATGGGGAATCCTTCTTGACATTTCTCCAAAGATGGAGACAACTTTATACATGATATTCTTGCAAGATACCCAAATCTGAAAAGTTGGACATCTTTCTCGACAACCTTCTCACCAAATTTGGGTATCAAGTACAGATGCAAGGTCCTCTAACCTTTGATGACATGATTAAGCAAGCTGTGAGAATCAAGGAATTCATGATCAAGAAAGGATAATTGACCTTACACAAGGAAAATAAACAAGGGTCTTCCTCCTCAACAAAAGATAAACTCAAATTTCCCAACAAGAACCAAAAATGTTGTGAATGATGGAGTTGTAGACAATGTGACTCCCAAGCCTTCCAAGGCTTCCTTTAATCTCACTACCATGATGCAAGTAGCCAAAGCCACTGAACAGGCTACGACAGATTCCAAACTGAGTACTTCATGATTTTCTGGATCTAAACCTTGGGCTCCTAGACCCAAGCGTGAGTTCACTCCTTTAGGAGAACCTCTTGATTTTGTTTACAAGACTCTCTTGGACAACCATTTACTCACTCCTTTGGATAATTCATGACCTTATGATTTGAAACCAAGACCCTCTTGGTGGAATGAATCCACTTATTGTGCATTTCACCAAAACAAAGGTCATAAAATGGCTACTTGTCTTAAATTGCAGCATAAAATCTAGGATCTCATCGATAGTGAGGTTATTTATTTGGGAGGTCACAACAAGAATTCTGATCACCAAGCTTTCAAAGATCCATTTCCTCCTCATGGAAAAGGTGAATCATCTAAAGGAAAAAATATTGATGCTAAGGTCAACTATGCATACACCAATAATGAAAATGTCATTAATATGGTTGAACTTGTTGATACTGAATACTATAATGTCATCATTCTCAAGGGAAGGGAAGATAATCCCAAACCCAAAACACCTTTCATCTTACGAGGGTCTACACCTCAATCTTCTGAACAAGAACAATCTCAAGTCAGTACTAATGTTGTTACTCGATCTCGCGCTAAGATCATCCTCAAAGGCCCTGAGCCTTCTATGTCTACATCAACACAACCAACAGACAAATCTAATGTTAGCTCTGCCAATAAGAATCTAAAAGTGGGTTCCTCGTCTAATGCTGCCAATTACAGCATTCTTGATCAATTGTAACATACTAAGGCCCAGATTACTATTTTTGAGCTGCTAAAAATCTCCCCTTCTCACAGGGAAATCCTGGACAAATCCCTCACTAAGGAAAATTTTCCAAAAGATCTTGATCTCGACTAGTTTCAATCCATGGTAGGTCACTTGACCTCCTCCCATTACTTGTCTTTCTCTAAGGAAGATGACCATTCTTTGAGTCACCCACATAATAACCCTCTACACATTGAAGTCATGATCGGTCCAAAGTGTGTTCGCCGTGTTCTCATAGATAATGGCACTGGCCTCAATATTTTCTCTGCTAGCTTCCTTACTGAATTAGGATACAGTGAAGACTGCATTGATTCCCACAAAAACATTACTATTAAGGCCTATGATGAAGAAGAACATAAATCTAAGGGGCTAGTTGTGTTACCAATCAGAGTTGGCCCTGTTGAACGAGATTTTATCTGTCAAGTACTTGACATCCCTTTGGCATACAATATTCTATTGGGCAGGACATGAATCCAATATGAAATGCAGGTTGTTCCTTCCACATACCATCAGTGCATTAAGTTCCCATTCCAAGGATCTAAATTGATTATACCTGCTAACACACACTATGATTGCAATGCTCTCACAAAATCTATTGACATCTTTGTTCCTACCAACAGAGAATCTATTGAGCTCCTTGAGACTAAATTAAAAGAAATGGAAAAGAGCTTAACACTCAAAGAAACTGACCTAGGAGGATATCAGATTGAACCTGTGCTATCTATGACATCTCTACCTTTGTCTCCATGTTCTTTTGGGAGACCTTCTAAGAGCACTAAACCTTCTACGGTTCCTCCTCCAACAAAGTATGGTGGTACTTTTGTACAAGCCACAGTACCATTAGAAGAAGAAGCTAAAAATAGAGCTATCAAAGCTTGGATCTATAAAGGAGAAGACAATTATGAACAAACTACTCCACCTTATACATAAAACCTGAGCAGTATGGCAAAGGTCTATCCATTATGCAACATTTTGGCTACAAAGGAAATGGTCCCGTAGGTACGAATCATAAAGGATTGATTGCACCACTTGAAGCTATTAGTCGCAGAACATGTGACTCTATAGGTATAGGCTTCAAGAAAGTCACATTTCAACTGGGGATAAACAAGTTTGTACCTCGAGAAGATAAACAACCAATACCTGAAGAAACATCTAAAACTAAAGAATCTGAAGATAGTTCTGATGAGGATAGTTTTCCTTATCATATTCCTCCAGACCTGGTGGCATTCTTTACTGAGCCAGATGACTTTATACCACGTGTCAGTAAAGTAGAAACTGACAACAATTTTGATGACACCACTTCACTTGCTCCATTAACCAATGAGGAGTGGAAACAAATACAAAATGTAAATCCAGGTCATCAAGGTGATTTATACTTACCACCACACTTTCAAGAATAGTTTGAACAAGAATCCTAGTCACTTCTCACTGCACAAGAGGCAGCTGATGCTACAAACACTAATGAGGTACCTAGGTCAAAAGGTGCTCATCTGACCATAGTGGAAGTTCTAGGTAGAACTCATCCCAACTGGAGACAAAGGGTTGATTTCACTCACGTTCTTGACATGATGCCTAATGATGAAACAGACTCTCATGAATATGAGTTCCACAGCTTGTCATATGCCACCTCTGACAGAAATACAGATACAGTTCACACATATAAAAATATTCTTGAAGTAGGTGAAGGGTCTAGTGTAAGGTCAAATGAGTCTGACTCCATAGATGTTAACATGTTGTTTACTACGGTTGCTAGGAATTAAAGGAATTTGACTATACCTCTAGATGAGATCGCTTTAGGTCTTGACCTGCTTGTCCATGATTTTGATGATTATACTGTGAACACACTTGAACCCATCACTTCTCTTTCACTTCACCATCTCGAGCTAATAGACTGGAACTCTACCTCCCCATCTAATGAATTCCTCACAATCCAGAATGATTACACTCTTGCCTGTTATCTACACGCTGTTGAACCTGTAACGTCTTCCACTAGTGAAGAAAGTGTCAGCATGACTGAAGCTGACATCAAGTATCTTAGTCACAAAATCAAAAGAAGAAAAAATAGGTGCTCTGATGGTGAAAACCACATTGTGGCAGTATCAGAGCCTAAAATAGTCAAAATAAAAGACGTATCCAAGGGTGAAAACCTCTTTGAGGTGCCCGAGGATGAGATACTTGATGCACTTCCAAGTCATTTTCAGGAAATATCATCTATACTTATTGAACCAACTCAACCAATCAACTTGGGTGCAGAGGCTGAACCACAAATCATTCACTTGGCACAATCACTATCTGAGGCAGAAAGAGAGGAATTCATTACATTCTTCAGAAGAAAAAAGATAAACTTTACATGGAAATATTCAGACATGCCAGGATTAAACCCTAATCTAATCATGCACCATTTGTCCATTGCACCAGGTGTCAAGCCCATCAAGCAAAGGCTTAAAAAAATGCATCCACATGTAGCTCTACTTGTCAAAGATGAATTGGAGAAACTTCTTGAGGTGGTGTTTATCAGAGTAATTGACTATGCAGAATGGATCTCTAACATTGTTCCGGTATCAAAACATGATAAATCTATACGAGTCTGCACAGACTTCAGAGACTTGAATCTGGCATTTCCTAAGGACAACTTTACATTGCCCAATATTGATATGATCGTAGATATGATAGCAGGGTATGAAATGTACTCACTAATGGATGATTTCTTTGGCTACAACAAGATAAAAATCGTGCCAGAGGACCGAGAGAAAATTGCTTTCACATGTGCATGGGGTACTTTCTATTGGAATGTCATGCCCTTTGGACTCAAAAATGCTGGTGCTACATATCAAAGAGCTATCACTACTATATTTCATGACATGACGCATAAAACAATGGAAGATTATGTTGATGACACTCTAGCTAAGAGCATGCACCAAGAGAAACATCTTACAGATTTAGGCCCTATCCTAGATTGCATGGAATAGTTCAGTCTGAGGCTCAATCCTAAGAAATGTGCATTTGGCATAACATCTGGAAAATTGCTTGGCTATATCATCTATGCCAAAGGCATCAAAGTGGATCTTGAAAAAGTACAAGCTATCATGGAAATGCCACCACCAAAGAATATCAGACAAATGAGAGGACTTCAAGACCGACTACAGTCTATCCAGCGCTTTATCTCACAACTGGCAGACAAGTCACAACCATTCACCAAGACTTTACATAAAGGTGTGACTTACCAATGGAACAAGGAATGTGATGAAGAGTTCACACAAATCAAACAGTAGCTTGCGAACCTGCCAATCTTGATGCCTCCTATTCATGGGAATTTGCTTATACTTTACATCTCTGCTACAGATACATCATTGGGTATCCTATTGGCTCAAGAGGATCAGCACAACAAACAAAGTACTATCTATTATATTATCAAAACTCTGGTCTCATATGAAACAAAATATTCTTCTATAGAGAAGGCTTGCCTTGCAGTAGTATTTGCTTCACAAAAACTATGGCACTACATGCTGGCTCATACTACACGCCTAATTGCTAAAATTGATCCTCTAAAACATTTTCTTAGTAAATCTACCCTCACAGGTAGACTAGCTAAATGGGTCATGCTTCTCAGTGAATTTGATATTGAGTATGTAGAAAGGAAAGCCATCAAAGGGCAAGCGATTGCAAATCAATTGGAAGAAGCACCTCTAGTAGATCATCAACCATTACACATTGAATTTCCAGATGAGTCCATATTACTTCTCACACATCGATCCTGGACTACATTTTTTTATGGTTCATTTACCCAATAGGGGTCAGGTGCTAGGATACTGTTCATTACACCTCAAAGGTACTCTTTACCAAAAGCATATAAGATGTTGTTTCCTTGCACAAACATTATTGCTGAGAATGAAGCCTTAATCCATGGTATGAAGATCTACCTTGAGTGGCGAGTAGATGAACTCAAAGTCCTTGGAGATTCATAGTTAGTCATCAATCAAGTAAATGATATCTATTAAACAAAAGATGACAAGTTGGTGCCTTATAAATGGTTGGTTGATGACCTCAAAAAGAATTTTGTTCACATCACATTTCAACAAGTTCCAAGGGCAGATAATAAAGCAGCAGATGCCATGGCTACTCTTGCCTCCATGTTATAGATGCTAGAAAATGATTTTCGACATGAATTCCTAGTGGAGACATTACGCTACCCAGCCTATGATTCCCCTCATTCCCGGATGATCTATTCTGTCATTGGACATGATTCATCTCACTACCATCATATCTTTTCCTACCTTTATGACCAGATTGTTCTGGATACTTACACCCGGAATGATAAACGTCACTTAATCTGCAGTGCTTCACAGTTTGTCATCATAGCTAACGACTTGTATAGGTGCGGTCTAGACGGTACCATCCTTAGGTGTTTAGAACCTGATGAGTCCAAATGTGCATTAGTAGAGGTGCATGAAGGCATTTGTGGGTCCCACTCTAATGGCCTGACATTGGCTCATAAACTTATTAGAGCTGGTTACTATTGGCCAGATATGGAAAAATAAGCTACACAATTTGCTAAGTCTTGCAAAAAGTGTCAACTACATGGTAATCTGATTCATGCTCTAGCCAAGGAGCTTATTCCCTTCATTACTTTTTGGCCATTTCAACAATGGGCCTTTGACTTGGTGGGTCAGATTTACCCCTCATCCTCAAATGGACATAAGTTCATAATCACAGCTACAGACTATTTTACCATGTGGGTGGAGGCAGTCCCTCTCACTATTGCCAATGGAAAATTAGTAGCTATGTTCATTCTCAACTACATCATCTATAGGCATGGTGTACCCTCAGAAATAATCACTGATAATGGGGGGCAATTCAAAAACTAGGATTTGATAGAGCTATGCTCTAAGTTAAAATTACTCAGCATTGGTCTTCTATCTATTATCCTTAGGGAAATGGATAGGCGGAAGCATTCAACAAGACAATCCTTAAAATTATGCATCGCACAGTGCACAAATCCGAATGAGATTGGCATCTCTGGATCAATCCAGCTCTTTGGGCATATAGGACAAGCATAACAACACCAACAAGGGCTACTCCCTATGCTTTGGTTTATGGACTAGATGTTGTGTTACCAATTGAGGTTGAGATTGCTTCTCTGTGAGTCTCCCTAAAAGGCCTCATTACTGATGAAGATAACAGAATATATCAGCTACAAGAGCTAGAACTACTTGATGAATGTCAACAAGTGGCGTTCGATCACCTTAGAGCATACCAGAAAAGGATGTCCAAGAGCTATAACAAGAAGGTTAGAAAAAGGGATTTTCAAGCGGGTGACCTCGTTCTAAGGGAGAACCCTAAGAATCAACAACATCGGATCCAGAAAGGGAAATTTGAACCAAATTGGCTCGGTCTATATGTTTCACTACAGTGTTTGGATCTAGTACCTATCAAATTTCTACTACTGAAGGAGAGAAACTCAAAGAGCCCATCAACGCTCTTCATTTGAAACGGTTCTACAGCTGAGACATCTTTAGTATGTTCATGTATATAGTAAAGTCCTGGAAAAATTCTAGAAATATGAAAAAGTCCTGAAAAAATGATCTTAGTGAAAACCTTGCAATAGGCACTTTGATGTACCTCCAAAAAAAATTATATATTCCAAAAATACAAAAAAATTAAAAATTAAAAAATACAAAAAAAAAGAGAAAAAGAGAAAAGGTGCCATTGATGAAAACCTGGCAAACAGGCGTCATGGTAGCAAAAAAAGAATTTCTTCCAAGAAGGTGAAAACCTGGTAAACAGGTGCCTCTTGTTCCACAATGCTATATCTATTGTAGCACCACTTGGCTTTACACATTTGCTTTCTTGCATTGCTGCTTTCCTGCTTTCTTGCTTACATTTGCTCTCTGTTTCCCGTCAAGACACCAACTCACATGGATTGAAACTGGTCATACTCTCAAGACAACACTCCTGGTCTAGAGGGTACTATCCTATTACCTTTTGGGATCTACTCCGCGATAGTCACCAGTGGTTCTCACTGCATCTACCTACTGTCACTTAGCTTATACTAAGTTCTCTATCCTTGAGAATCTCCCTAAAATCAGTCACCAATGGTTCTCACTGTGTCTTCCTACTGATGTCTAGCTAGTACTATGATCTCTTCACTTGAGAATCTCTCTTGCGTTAGTCACCAGTGGTTCTCACTATGTCTGTCTACTATCATTGTACTATTGAGATTGCTCACATCCATTACAGTTGGAGATATCTCAAATGCTCTATCTATCAATACTCGGTCTTGACGATTCTTTGCTATATTTTGTACATATCTTTCAGTCACTTTCATGACACTCTGGTTCCTTTGCGAACCCTCTTGACTTGATACTGATTCAGCTCCATATGCCTGCAGGCATCCAAATCTAGTTTTTCCTCGCAACATACGTCAAGTCAGTCATTGTTACTTGGGGGCATGGGTCCCCCATTTGATCACATATTTGTTTTACACCTAAGTAAGTAATCTTGTCACTTCTCAAGGACAACTCGCTACTGACACAAACTGGTGTTTTTCAACACCAGCATAAACAGTGTTTTTCAACACTATCTTTGGACACATCTATGGTTTTTAACACACATCGAATATCTCAAACATAAACATCTAATCGATAACAATCAAACACAATACACTCACAAGCACAATAATGTTTTTCAACACCCCTAAACATGGATATATTCGAAAAATTTGAAGCTGGCTGAGTTATGATTGAATATTTCTTTGTATGTTGTCTATTATAATGAATTGCATTGATATTTTCTTTTTTCTACTGCTTGTTGGTGTAGTCTTGATGATTCGATAACGTCAAATAAATAGGGTGTATGTGATAAGAGCTCCCGCAATAAGGTGGAACAGCCTCACATCCCTTGATCTTGTTTATTTGCACACCATGGTGAGGTCGGTACTATCTCCTTGTCTGTTATTTCTCTGTTTGTTATTGCTTTGTTTGTTTATGCATGATCGCACTCATGGTTATCTTGGCTTTGAATGCCTCGATACTGGTGTACTCTTGCAACATTAACTGGAAACAATGTTCAGGTCATCTTGGCTTTTGTACCCTGGTACTTACGTTCATTACCTACATTTTATATGATGAAAATTCATATTCATATCCTTATGGTTGCATTGTGGTGCCAGTAAGGGTTGTATCGACTTTGATGTTCCACAAAAAATTCTCAATGATGATGATTTTACGATGGGTCTCACAACCATGTCCTAGAATTGCATTTTCATATTACATCTTGCATAGGATTGCATTTTCATTCTAGACTTGCATTGTGGAAGAAATTCGGTGTTCTCTTCATTACATTCTCATGGGTTCATACATTGGGGAGTTCTTCTTCACTATCCTGGTTTCATCACGACCGCATAGGTGTTTAGTCCTCGCTCTTGATTCTTCACATGTTCTTTTGGTTAGCATTCGTCATCCTGCATGAGATGTTAGTACCATATACATTACACATTCACAACTCATTATCGTCTACACATTGCATTTGCATATCCTCATTCATAATTGCATTTACATAAATCATCTACATACATACATTAACATGTGCATTTCATACATTTACATATATTCCAAACATGTTCATACATTTGCATACATTATAATCATCTAAACATCTAAGCATATAGGAAACATCTCATAAAAGACAACATGACACATGTGATGATACCAAAACATGAGCTCATATATATATCCAATGTGTCGATACAAATACAAAATGGTGCTACTCAAGCACGGTCTATCTCAAAATAATGATACAATACATGGATGCCAACGCATCAGATACATCCTATGATCTCCTCTATCGATCTATCAACACTAACTTTGGCCTTCTCCCTCATCACCTGGAGGAGGTGGAGGTGGAGGCCTATCTAGTGGAGGTGGTGCATGTGCACCCTCCGACCCTCTGGCATATATTGAGAATCTAGCAACCTGCGATGCCTCATCAGGAACCACCCCTATATATGACACATAGTAGTACGTTGCTCAGGTAGTCTCATGTCAGATCTCCTCCTGTGCTGCCTGTAGCTGCTCCTGGAGATCCTGCACCTCCTGATCTCTATCTAAGAGTCATGCATCTCGCACAGCCACCTGTACGGTCAAGTATCCAACCTCTCTAGTCAGTTCCCTGAATCTCTCTCTCGCTCTACGCAGGGCCTCCTGCACCTATGGTGGTGCATCACCCTATCCTGGCCCCTGTACAGGCTGATCCTCCTGCATAGGGTCCTCCAGTGGGACCTCCTACTGCTTAGCCTGCTCCTGAATGTCCTCCAAATTTGTGGCCGTCCTCTTCCAACTCTACTTCTCCCTGCCACTGGCACCGAGATATATCCTCATCTCACATGTAGGTATGTCCACCTGCACGGTACGGGGTCAAGGTGCTAGTTGTGGTCTCTGTAGTGGTGGAGCTAATAGAACCTACTGCTGAACCACATGTGGTGGTACTACCTATCCTCGGCCTGCCATCCCGACTAGATCTATAAATCTTGGGAACGGATGTGTAACAAAATGCTCCTGATATTCTGCGGTCACACCACCATCTACTACATCCCTCAAGTAGTACCACCGAATCTGGACCAATGATCGTATATCAATCATCATCCATCCTTGATCTAGCTTCATTAGCCAGCCTCTCCCCACCTCATCTGTGAACCGAGCATATGCAGTATACTCCTGAGAAATATCTTGTGGATGGCCAAACTATTGCCATACCTGCTTCTACGGGAATCTCTCTATCATCGTAATGGCTTGACCGATCATAGCACATGAGCAGAACATATAACCGATCTGCTCTACAGCATCATCCCATACCTCTGTCAGTCTCCACGACCTCCAGACTACCGCTGCTAGGTCGTCAAGCTGGGCCTACCACTGATCTATCTTACCCAGCGCTGGCTGAGTAATCATCCCCCTATACCTACAGATATATGGCTCTAAAGGCCACTTTAGATCCTCACATATCGGCCTAGTCATGGGAAGGTGCTCCCATGCCCATACCTGTAGTACAAATACTCTAGCTGCCATACTCTTCGCCTCCCGATAAATGATCTCATGCATCTCATGATACATGTGGGACAACATGCACTGACCCCATCCATAATGTCTCGGTCAGGCTAGCATCTGCTATAGCATCCTCCCCCAGCCACACTCCAGACCATGTTGTCCATGATCGGGTATCAAATAACAACCTAAGAAACATGCTAGTACCACTGGTAATCTATGTGTCGGGTCATACACACTGATAAGATCCTACCATGGGATAGCCCTCCCCATGACAAGGTCATCCTGTAATATCTCTCTTAGGGCTAGTGTCCCTAACCTGGGTTGCACCTCATACTCCACCCTAGCTCTGTGGAATGGAATCCTCAATATCTGACAGATATCCTCAAGGGTCACTGTCATCTTACCCTGTGGCAGATAAAAAGTGTTCATTTCTGAATGAAAACGCTCAACAAGTGCTCCCAATAATCTGTGATTTACCCGAATCTCGAGTACATCACATAGAGAGGTCAGGCCCAAAGTATCCAAATGCGCTGTCTCTACGTCATCTAGCTGTGCCACTAGTCTACTGATGGCTGGGTGGTGTGATCTGAAGGCGATATCTAGGAAGTCAACCTGTACGACATGCAAACAACAGTGCACGATCAGTAATCTGAGATAATCAAAGCATAACAAGACAATTAAGCATTAAAGACATCCTACTGACAGTAAAAACACTAACACAAATGCTATTGGACGCAATGCTGACTTATTTTGTATTCTAATTACTCACTTTTCTCCATGCGAAGAAGTAGAGTTTTGCATGAAGAAGTTCGTCAGGCCGCAAGAACTTTTATGTTTGCGCGAACTTTGCTGTCATTTCGCGCGAGAAAACAACACATTGGAGGGTTTCTCGCGTGAAAGTTTGTACTCTCCCGCATGAGATTTCCCCCCACATGGTGCGAGAAGGCATTTTCTCACACGAGATTTCCCAGCGACCTGTGCGAAGAAACTACTTCACGCAAAATCCAGCGGGCAGTTTTCTAAAAATGTGCTAAAACTTGAAGAAATTGACAGAAATTAACAAAATTTGAAATGCTGGCAAGGTTCATTGACCACTTACCGGAGGTCCATACTCGGCCGACCGACTGTGCCTCCTAGATCGCTCAAATCGATGCGTGTTGTAGGGGACCACCATTTTTTCTCAGAGCTCTATTTACAAAAGTCAAAAGGTTGAAATGGTTTTAAAATGACCTTTTCGTCCATATATAGGTTTTGACCTAATTTTTTAAAGTGCTCCATTTTGCGTGAAAACTTCACCATTACCTAATTCAACCGCTCTAAATCCATTTTCGTGATTGAAATCGAAATCTGACACTTCTATATAGCTCAAAATCGCATTTTAAAATTTTTGGGACCGATGCGATCGGACGCTTGTGCAGTTGACTTTTTTACGTCGCTTTCTTGTTAGAATCATATCTCATCAACATTTTCTCAAATATTTGACTTTTTTCCTCAAAAGTCAACTCTAGTCAACTTTGGTCAACTCTGATCAACCCTAGTCAAACTTGGTCAACCAGACCTTGAAATCGCTCAAAATTGATTCTGGAGCTTCCAGCTTCTTCCATAATCTGTTCTGAGTTCTTCTTGCTCTTTGATTCAACATCTATCTATGATTTTTCACTCTCCATCATAATTATGACATGTCATCTTTCCATTTTGCTCTCGAGGGGGTAGGATGATTACATCATTGAATCTATTCTAATCAATTTGATCTGATTTTCAAAAGTCATCATTGCTAGGGGCATCTCATCACTTGGGGCATGTTCAGTTTTTCGTACCTCATAGTCAAAACTGGATACTCCATAATCAATAGGGTCATCTATGTTCCTTACATCCCATCATCTAATAAGTATCTGTGTAATCTAACTCAGATCTTGAGGATCAAGCTTCATTCTGGAGATGATTCTTGAAAAATCATCTATTGGGAATTGGGGCAATCTAACTCTGACTCCTGAAAATCAAGCTCCATTCTGGAGATGATTCTGAAACTCGATTAGACCAGTGTCTGGGCAATCTAACCTAGATATTGGAGGACTAAGCTTCGTGCTGGAGATAGTCCTAAAACCTCTATTTACTATCTTTTGAGATAGGTATCGGGGCAATCTAACCCTAACTCCTGAAGGTTAAGCCTCGTTCTAGGGATAGCCTTGTGAAAGATGTCAATCTAACCAGTGTCTTGGCAATCCAACCTAGATATTGGGGGACTACGCTTCATTTTGGAGATAGTCCTAAAATCTCTATTGATTATCTTGTTGGACAGGTATCGAGGTAATCTAACCCTGACTCCTGAAGGTTGAGCCTCATTCTGGGGATAAGCTTGTGAAAGATATCAATCTATTTAGGTATCAGGGCATTCTAACCTAGATCCTTGACGATTAAGCTTCATTCTAGAGATGATTCTCAAAAACTCATCTATTGGGAATTGGGGCAATCTAACCCTGACTCCTAAAAATCAAGCTTCGTTCTGGAGATGATTCTGAAAATCGATCTGACCAATGTTTGGGCAATCTAACCTAGATATTGGAGGACTAAGCTCCATGCTGGAGATAGTCCTAAAACCTCTATTTACTATCTTTTGAGATAGGTATCGGGGCAGTCTAACCTTGACTCCTAAAGGTTAAGCCTCATTCTAGGGATAGCCTTGTGAACTATGTCAATATAACCAGTGTCTTGGGAATCCAACCTAGATATTGGGGGACTAAGATTCATTCTAGAGATATTCCTAAAATATCTATTGATTATCTTGTTGGATAGGTATCGGGGCAACCTAACCCTGACTCCTGAAGGTTGAGCCTTGTTCTGGGGACAGCCTTGTGAAAGATATCAATCTATTTAGGTATCATGGCATTCTAACCCGGATCCTTGAGGATCAAGCTTCATTCTAGAGATGATTCTGAAAATCTTCATCTATTAGGTATCGGGGCATTCTAACTCAAATCCTTGGGGATCAAGCTTCATTCTGGAGATGACCCTCGAAAACTCTTTTTGACTGGCGTCTCGGCAATCTGACTTAGACTTCGGAGAGTCAAGCTCTATTCTGGAGATGGCTCTGAAATCTTCATCAATCGATCTTTGCATCATCAATTTTTGAAATCTATTCTTCTGTGCTTCAGGCATCATACTATTCTTTGAATCAATGCGCTGCTGACACATCAATTCAAGGAGGGGCAAAAAGTAACACCCCAAAATTGGCATCTTGCAACCCTAACCAATTTTGTTGCATTTTTCATTCTTCTGAATCATCAAAGTCCTATTGTACTAGGCAATTCTAAGTTTTAACTGACTCTACTTGACCTAAGTGTCAAATGCAAAAAATCCTAAATCTGTATTAATCATACATCATATTTAATTCCTAAATATCTATTGGCTAAACAAACCTTATGATCGAATTAATTTAATTATAAAGTCCTAGCACTTTAATTAAATTAAATTCACCCT
>MU227621.1:25050-52336 GCA_018584345.1 Thuja plicata | reverse complement strand
TTAAATTCACCCTCTTTAGCTAAGACACATAAAAAGGGAATTAAATGATATTTAATTATTAAATAAATATCCTCATTTTCAATAATTGAATTTAATTATTTAGATAATTGAGAAAAAGCAATTATGAAGTCATATTCTATTTTATTAATTAAATATTGTCAACAAAATCTTCTCTCCTATTCAGAATTGTAAACTTCTCTTTAACTATGCTTTAAAGAGAAAGAAAACAGATAAAACAAATAAAACAGTTAAAATCAAAAAAAAAATTGTTAAAGCAAAAGGAAAACAATTTATTGTTTTCTTTTAAAGAAAGCTTTCTATTGTAAATGGGCTTTCCTATCTATTTTATTTCAAAAAGGGAAAGTTTCTATTCTGAACAACCTCAGAGTCTATAAAAGAACTCCAATTACTCATTCAAACCCTTCCTGAATTTCTAGTCATGTGCATTGTTAGAATACTAAATTGTTGCTACATTCTTAGTTCATAATCTCATATAGAATAATCTCATTTTGCAATAGATTAATTTCAATTTCTAGAATAATCTCATTGAAATCATGGCATAGTTTTAATCTCATTTCTAGTTTAAATGGATCATTTAGATTAATCTTCCATGTTTCATTTCTAGATCAATCATTGCATTGCATTCATGGAAGCATAAATCCTTCATTCTAGATTGGTCTATGGTTGTGAGACTCTCGTTTTGAGAGCTATTTCAAAACCCCATCTAGATAGAAGGCAACAGGTCGAATCATACAGACAAGCAAGATGAATAATCTCATATTCATTCTTGTGTGTATCTGATGAATAAGGACTATATTGAAGGGTATGGTTGATTAACAAAGCCAAATTTACCACATATAATTTCATTGTTAGATCTAATTGTTACTACATGCTAGCATTTCCTTTATTTCAATTCAAGGTTAATTCCTAAACCACGGCTTGACCAAGACAAGCCCTGCCCAAAAAAAATTCCCTTTTCTTGTGTGCAAGATAAGATATATAGATTTTTGGGATCGGAAGGGGTGATTTAGGGTTAACATTTCTGTCAGATATTCAGATTTAAAATTTTTAGATAGTACACGCACAGGTCGACTTTGTCCTATACCCAAGTGGACATATTCCTGGGACCTTTAGATTTTCACAGTTTGCAGATATCAGCTTCCTGATTTTTTATTACGGTTAATTTTTTGATCTGAATGTACATCCTCTACTAGTCCTCAAGGTGAGTACATTCTCCTCTTTGTCATTTTATATCACTTACTCTCATAGATCAGATTGTATAACATTTACGATTCCTTCTCCTAGGGAAAGGAGGAACAAAACCCAAGGCACATAGATAAGATCACAAATTGGTACTTTACTTGTGCTAATCGGGTTTCCTTTGTGGTAAATATTTGGTCTTCTTCCTATAAATGTAACACTCTTATTTCACCAGCTTACATTTTAGTGAAACCTCTTTGGTGGACTCTATTTTTCATGTTACATTTTGGTGAACTTGACGTGCTTTATATATTTTGATTGGATAGTTAGACCTTCTTTGTGTGATCTTTCTTTGCATCTTCTAGTTAGATCTTCTTTGTGCATCTATCTACTTTATATTTTCACCTAATTATGTGTGTGCAAGCATGGAACTCTCTAAAATGGAGTTGTGTGTAATCATTTATGGTATTACCTTTCTTCCCACATCTCTTTATCAAACTCCCGAAATATATGATAATTCATTTCATTTTTCTATGTTTGTTCCCCTTCATGGATTCTTGCACATGGCATAATGAGCATAACTAATATAATTTTTCCTTACAAGGCATATTTCAAGGCTATTATCAATATTTCATGTAACTTTCTTCTTTACATTTTAACGAAATACATGGAATATATAGATCGCATAAGAGTCTTTTTATAATGAGCCTAATGTTACTAATCTTGATTTTTCTGCTCAAGATCAACCTCCTAATAATCCTCAAACTTTCTATTATCTCCAAAACATTGTTCATGATCCATATGTTAGACATTTCCTAGATGATACCTCATCTCCCTCACCTACCAAGGATGTGCCTAAAGAGAATATTCATCCTACTATTCCTCCTTATACAATACATTAATACTCACCTCAAGATTCATCACCTTCCCCATCTACACTTAAAGCTACTTATACTACGGGATATGATATAACTGCTCAAAAATCTACAAAGGTTTAGGACTTGGTATTAGTGAACAAGGAATTAAAATTCCCATTAATCCTCTTTAAAAAACTCATAGGCATGGTCTAGGTTTCATTCCCTATAAAAATTTTCCTATAACATCTCCTCCACCAAAACCTCCCCTTCATCTTCTTTTACCAACCCCATCCTTATCTCCTTATGATATCCGTGAAGCTCTAGCCAAGCAAGTATATTGCCATCTTATGTCCAAGACTAAAATAAGATTCAAAACTTATGTCAAAGATTCTATTAATAAATTTACATGTCCCTTTCACTACAATAACGCACACTTACTTTGTAATTGTCATGGTTTTATGTTATATGTTCATCATAAAGTTAACAAAGGTTTACTTCGTCTTACACCAAATATTTTATGTTTTCTTCATATTACACACTAGAATTATTGTCCCCTATTGGGACATTCTCTATTATGTCGCATAATGATCTTGAGGGTATCACAATAGGGTATTCTCCTTGTTCCTCTTAATTGGGGGAAGGATTAACCTTTCACATTTTTTATTTTTTTAGGGATCTATTTCCTCCCTTTACTAGCATGTTTCTTTATACAATCTAACCTAGTATACATAAGAAACTATTTCAGGAGTTTAATATGTTATCCCTTCATATATTTCTTTTGATGCACAACCTTATTTTTGCATTCAAAATTACATGTATGTTATAAAAGATCTATCCCTTAGGACTTATCTTGCATTTTCTTTCTTCTTTAGGATCTATTATCTATTTATGGTGCATCTTGTTTCTACTTTGATATATATTGTTTGTGGTCAAGGCGCCTTCTCCTTGATGAGATTAAGTATTCCCTTCACAACTTTGTCCTTTCTTGGGGTGCATATATTACATAAATGGGAGGCCCCTTTAGATGGCATGATATGATATCCATCTTCTTCTTTTTTGGTTGTGTATTATTGTATGATACATTCCTTTTCGAAATGAGATACATTGTTACAAACAAGATCCTAACATTTTTGTTTCACGATTCTGTTTATTCCTTAAAAATGCATGTTTTTTATTATTTCCTTGATGACTAGTTTAATTTATATGTGATGTCTCTTCTATCATATATGCTTGTTTTAGAGGTCCTCTCTAGTTTACACCTTATTTTTATTGGAATTTTATATCTCTTATGAATTGGTTATTATTCAAGGTGTTTTACATATTATATCTTGCCTTCATGCTTGGGGGGCAAGGGTTTTGTACATTATTCCTCTTTTCATATAAGGATCTACTTTCCTTAGTATAGTGGCATTTTTTTATCATGTGACATTATTTTCTTAAAAGGAATTATTGTCTTGATTGGGATTCTCTCTTGTACAAGAGGTGGATATCATTGATCATCATCTCTTATTTATGTGAAAAACTATGTTTGTAATAAACATCTTCCCTTAACATGTGATTCAAAATTTGTTGTCCTTCATCAAGAATCCATCTTTCATGTGGAAATAGAGGGCTAAATGGGTGCATTCTTGTTCTCTTCCCCCTCTTTGTCTCAAATATTTTATCTTTGTTCAAGTGTCCTCTTGAAGGTAGATGTTTTGTAGACAAGATCTCTTCCTTTCAAGGGTCTCTTCTCATAATAAATATATCATTTCACAATTATCTTTTTTTTTAGCCTATAAGAGTCAATGCTCTTACCTAAGATTGTGGCATATATTGTTTCTTAAGGGTATCTCCTTGTTGATGGAAGTAGGTATCCTTGATTCTCTTCCTTATAATGTCTACTATGTAGCCATCATAAGGAGGAGGCATACATACAACCTCCCTTGTACAACCTTTTATGCATTTTTATTTTTATTTTTACAACTGATCCCTGACAGGTGTAAGTGATCCTTATCCATCCTTGGGATGCAAATTTACATATTTTTTTCTATGGATAATGGACCCTGATCCATTCATAGAGAGTACAAACACAAGCAAACCCCATGGTCATAGACTGATTGATCCATGGGATGCGCACACAACTAATTCTTCATGGATAACAAATCTCGATCTGTTCATGAGGAGAAAACATACACATGTAGTAAAAGACACCTAAAGGCATAGGTTTTTATAGTATTGACTAGCATGACATGCAAACCAACTATACCATTCAATTCTATCATTTGTGTCATTCACAGTAAGACACACAAATCTTACTGGGCGAGGTAGTCACACTCCTCTTTCTCTCTCTTTTTTATTTATGTTAGTAGATTATATCATGGTTTTTGTATCATCATTGGTGGTGCTATTGTTCTTCCTATGTGATCATTTATACTATTGCAGTAGCTTTCTAGACATGATATTAATGGATGAGGCATTTTTGGCCATGGTCTCTTTCACTAGTTGATTTGGGGTTTGTTTTAATACGAACCCATTTTTTTGGTGTCTTTTATCTTTATATTTCCTTGTTTTCATTTTTCTTTCTTTTTGTGCCTTTATGTCTGGATTTGGATTTAGGATCCTTAATTTGGGGGCTTATGCACTTAGACTCATTGATGTCTTACCTCTTTGCAATTTGTCATGATCATCTCATCTTCTATCTCTTCTATTTCTCTTCCTTTATCGTGAGTATGAGTTTGTCTCAAGATCCCAATAAAGTGAGGGATAAATGTACTATCTTAAAAAGTAGGCACATATCTTTGTAAAAATTTTTGGGACCTTTTAGCCCTCCTTAGTGTGTTTTCTCACATTTAGGACCTCCTAATGCATTCAATTATCCCCCTAATTTGGATCAAAGTCCTCTTATCTTCCTCCAATATTGCATAAAATTCTAGGTTGGCTTTGATTTATATGTTCTATCTCCCATTTATTTTTCCAATCACAAAATTCATCTCCCTCGTAGATTTAAATGTATTTACGACTGATTTTCCTACTCACTTCATCATATTTCTCCCGACCCCCTCAATACTTCATGGGATCTGAGATTTTTGCCCTGAGATTTGCGCCTCTGGGTACAGGCCATCCTTGAAATGTAGCTAGTATATATCAACCTCGACCTGTACCTCGAGAGGTCAATTGTGATAGGCTCCCAGGTCCAATGCAAAGTATTGGCCTTTTCTTTCCTACTAGAGTTTACCCTTCTGATTTTGATGTATGAAATCAATATAAAAGGAGGCCTTCTCACTTCATTTAGGGATGGAGATTCAATCTAAAAAATCTACATTCAAGATGCAATATCCATGAATTCTGACATTCTCAAGCAATCAAGCACGAGCATTCGAGGCCTTTTAGTGATTTCAATCAGTCATCTATTGAAGACATCCATTCAATCAAGCATGCATTTCCTTCTATAGATCTAGCATTTTTGGAGACAAAAAATGTTTAGCCATCTAAGGAAGAGATCTACATTCATACACTCAAGACTTATCCTTCAATTTCATATTGAGACAAATTATATTGCATCCATAAATGAGGTTTTGTCTTACATGATTTCTTTTTGTATTTTTTGTGTTGAGTCAAGGCTATCGCATTAAAATATTTGATCACATATTAAACACAATCTCATCTACATGGTATGATATATTCTATTGTTAGATCTAATTCTTACTACATGCTACCATTTCCTTTATTTTAATACAAGGTATTAAGGCTATTTTAAAATTTTACCCCACTGTAAGTCTTGTGCTTGTTAACTCTGAAGTAGGGTTCATTTTTCTTAAACCCTAGGTGTTCTATTTTAAATCTTGGAAGTGCATAGGTTTAAAACCCTAAATTCTTTGGGAACTTGTTATATTCCTTCATTACTTATCCCACTGACTTGAAATCTTTTGACCCATGTGTTAATTTTACCATTAAGTGGGGCCATGTTTAATTTTCCTAAGTGCTAAGCGCTTTGATTTTTCTTAAGTCTAGATGCCCCACAAGCCTTTTATTCTAATAATCATGCATTGTGCAACTCTGTTTTAATCCAACAGATAGCGTGATTCCTTCATCTTAAGATGCGGTCAATCTATCAATCAAGTCATTGCACCTGAAGGCCACGTGTCTTTGGCGGGTCTAACATTGGTTAAAAGGTTATAATAACATGTGAGTAGATTCAACTTGATCTAAGGGATAGTGCATTTCCTTCATCTTAAGATGTGGTCGATCTACCCTTCAAGGCATTGCACCTATTTGACAACTGTCCAGTGGGTCCGGATAAAGTCAAAGAATTTAAGATAAAGGGTAATCACATTGGATCTCATCGTGTAGTTGACATAAAGTCTCATGATAAAGATGATCAAGTTCTATCTATTAAGGCATTACACCTGAGTGACACCTAGCATATGGCGGGCCCTGTTCAGCAAAAAAGAATGAAGTAAAGGTAGTGTCACTTAAAATTCATCTGACAGTTGGCGTGATTCCTTAATCACGAGATGCGGTCTGATTAACTATAAAGGCATCACACCTATATGCCACGTATCCCAAGTGGGTCTGATCCCATAGTTTAAAGTAAATTAAATAGCATGCATCATAGCTTTGATCATGCGGCTAGCGTAAAGCCTCAAACAAAAGGTGACCGAGATCTAGCTATTAAGGCATTGCACTAGCATGACACGTGCATAAGCATTGGGACCCAGCCACAGTTAAAGGAAGGTAAAGTATTGTTAGTTTTAAGAGGATCCAATTGTGGTTGTAAAGCCTTAAGCTGAAGATGAAAGGAAATTAACCATTGAGGCATCACGCTAGCATGACACATAGCATAGAGTAGATCATCAACCATGGGTTATAAAGGAATGTAAAGGCATTGTAAGTTGAGTTTAATCGGATGGAAAATGTAAAGACTCAAAGGAAGAGTTATCGAGATCTACTTATCAAGGCATTGCACCTACTGAACAAGTGTCCAAACTGATGGTAGTTTTCATTAACCATTCCTAGCCGCAAGATTTGATAGGAAGTGCAGAGATCAACGGTCATGTTTTAAACTGGTAAAGTATAATCTTCTGAACTTTTGGGCCATGAGGTTTCAAACAAAGTGAAAGTAATGGCGAAGTGTGTGGCAGCCCCAGTGGAAATTAAATGCTAAGAATACACATAAGATTGTCTTGTCAAGTTTTGAAAGCCATAATTGACGAAGTGATTTGAAGCAGAACTGATTTGCGGAATTTGTCATTTGTTTTCCAACTTTAGAGAATGGGTAAGCTTTTCTGAGACTACATTTTTGAGAAATTGTAAATTGAACCGGCAGTAGGGTTTTTGGTGTTGTGAAGTAAATAGATTGTTTTCATATGATAGTGTTATTTTCCTATCTACAAATCCTAGATTAAGGATGGCACCCAAAAGAGAAATTTCAGGGAAAACTGATTACCAGGAGAGAAATGTTTGTGAGGATTTCCTACAGCAATTAAGTAGGTCAACCAATGACATAACCAAACTAAAAAGGCATAGTGCCAATACATCCTTGTTTGAAAGTGGGTGAGGGTTTGTATGATAGGGGCATATGGGCATGAGATGCCAAGATTAGCATGACTGGTCTAGGTCTACTTAAGGTGGATTTTAGCTAGAGGAATGCATTTTCCCCCAACAGTAACATTTGGTAGTTTGATGTGGGAAAGTTAATAGTCCCTGGGGTTTTCATGGACACAGACTTATTAATCCAAATTGCAGAGATATATGATAGTGTTTCTAAGGTTCTCAGAGACATAAATGGAAACCTATTAGTAAGTATCACACCTGAGGAAATAAGGGAATTGTTTCAATTAAACAATCCCTCTATTCAAATGGAGGACATTGATTTTCATCAATTCAAAGAAGTTTATGAGGCTCAAAGAAGTTACCTTGGAACTAGTCCATTAAAGGAATTCTTTAACAAGATAGGAGACTTGATTGTGGTTCGCCCTAGTACCCCAGAACCTTTCAAATTAGATTATTTCAACTCAAAGGCTAGAGGAATGTAGAGTGCCCTAAGTCATATTTTTGGAGAAGATTAAGAGACACTAATGCCCATTCACTATATGTTTATGATGGTTCAAATTATTCATCCACACTTGGCCATCATTTTTGACTTTGCCACCCATCTTGTTGAATTAATTCACCACGGTCTAAAAGGTATAAAGAATGTCAAGGTAGTCAGGCCATTTGGATGGTATTCCATGTTGATGCATATGATCTTGTATAAGAGTGTGAATTATTTTGAGAAGGAAATGGATCTAATGAGATTTAAAGATGATGAAGAAATGTTTATCCAACTATGGATTGCAGATTTGTCATGAGACAGAAAGGAGGCCAGTTTTATCACTTTTGATAGGTGCTTTGCTTCTAGGCTCGGAGAATTGTTATTTTTAGATAATCCAAGATTCATAAAGGTCTGTTGAATCTTTGAAGACCAAAATATTTTGTTAAAAGTGTTGAGATAGTACACAATTGGGGTGACATCATCTTATACCCTATTTCAACAGTATTCAGAGTTTATGGTTTCAGGGGAGTTCCAAATATACTCCCATATTAGGTACCTCTTAAGGTAGGCATTACAAATATAATTAGGAAAATTGGTGGCTTACAAGAGGAGGCATTGATAGGGAAAGCGAAAGGAACTATCTTCCCTATTATTACAATTTCCCATCAATTAGTTATCAATAAAGGGGGGTGGCAACATTTGAATAAATACCTGGAACCCTATCAAATGAAAACATTAGTGGTAAGATGTGCTGACACTGAAGGATTCATCAGTGACATGTTCGGGAAAAGAACAAAGTGTCTATTATTGGATCATCATTTTAATTTTCTAGAGGATATCATCACAAATGAATTTAATCCACAAAAACAAGAGATTAAGAAAGAAAAATGGTTGGTCTACAAGAAGACCTTGGATTTTGTACAATAATTTGATAAAGGATATGATCCTTCGAAAAAATTCCATCCATGGGCCAAGAAGATTGATACATTAATGTCTCTGTTTGAGGATTTTATGCAAACATTGAATCAGAAGAAAGAAGCATTGATGAAGGCAGAGCCAGAAAGGGCCAATGCTATTTTGAGCAAATCTACACATGGAAGGATTGTTCCACTAGGGAAGTATATACTACATCAGAAATAGGGTTATAGTATGGTAGTGTAGAAGGGTAAAACATCCCATAGGGGCCAGTCCCAGACACAAGTCTATGATAAATAGGTTTCTATCTCAAAAAGGAAGAGGTTCATTATTGAAGAGTCTAAATCAATGCCAGTTTAGAAGAAGCATAAAATATAAGGAGAGTAGAAAATTTATAATCCCTTCCAAATCCCCATTGCATATGGATGATCAAGTTGTTGCAGAACAATTACTACAAATGGGAGATGCAGGACAATTTTTCATAACCTCTCAGGAGATGCAGGAAGGGATGCCAGAGGCTCCTACACATACTGAGATCGATTTAACCATTGTTGAGTTTGCTGGCAAGGAGCTAGATCCAATTACAAAACAAGCTAGTGATGAGTTTATATCAGATGATAAATTTTTAAAAGCTAGAGCATTTGTTCAATTCCAATGGATAATTCAGATTAATGAATTCAAAGAAAAGTGTAAGTAAAGGAATAAAAATCAACCTTATAAGAACAAAGATGAAATTGAAAATGAGATAAAATAGGAGATGATGGCCAGATTTGACAAAATTACTCTTGAAAAAGGTAGAGAGCTGGTTATGAAAGAAGGAGTCCTTATTTTACCTGAATGGGACATAGATGATGTTGTGGTATTTGATGTTGTTAGCAAAGAAACTAAACCCATGCATGCCACTGAGGCAGAAGCACAAAAATCTTATAAAGGTGTTAAGTTTAGTGAAGACCATGCAACATTAGTGATGTGGTCATTAAAGAAAAAGGAACATAAAAGGACTAGTGAAAACACTTGGATTGAGGCAGGCAGTCTGCTTGTAAAAAGAGTTACAGAAAACTCTAGGGTAGAGGCGGAAAACATAACTTTAAAAATAGTAAAATTTGGCCTGAAAGTGGCAGAAAAAGAAGAGGAAGAGATTCATAGCCTAATAAAAAAGTTGGAGACAGTCTTGAAGGCCTATAATGATGAGAGATTGAAATCCTTGGAGAAGGACAAGAAAATTTTCAGGTTATAAGGAAAACAATCAGCTCAAGTTTCTCCACAAAGGATGATAGCATGGGATCAACATCATCCTTCTTCATCTAGACCTAACATAGAATTTCCTCCTTTCCCCATTCCATTTAGCCCTGCTATAGAGATAGATCTGGATGAAGAAAGCATAAATTTCAGGGAAGGACAAGCATGGGTGCAAAAAAAATATGAAGATAAGAAAAAGGCTACAGTTATGCATTTTACTAATGATCTAAATCCTCCAACTATTTACTTGCAAGGTAAGAAAGTTATAAGAATACTAGATGCTTTCAATATAGACAAAGATAAATGGGACTCAATTATGGAAAGGTTGAGAGGAAAAAAAGGAAGAACTCAAGTCTTTTTACTCCTTATCTAAGAAGGAAGATAATGTAGACATTGTGCTAGTTTCCACTTAGACATGTTTTAAAAAACTAGTTGATTTGGACATAAGGAGGAGTATCATCCTTAAAAAGGTATAGGTATTAAGAAAGTAATACTCCAAAACCTGCTATGAGATGTTCCCAAATTTATTCAAGAAAAATGGCAAAATAAAGAGGGAAGCTTTGTGGATGAACCAGTTGAATGATGAATTGGAAACAAGGACAAACAACATCATCACTTTAGAGAGCACACTCCTATTTTTTTCAAACTGTTGAGATTATTAACAAGGCCAAGTTATATTTTGAATTTTGGAAATTAAGAAGGCAAAGGTTAGTTGGGAGGAGTTGAATAGCAAGAAAGATGAGGTCATTAATTTATGTTGGTCGAGTGATGAGGTTTTCACCTCTTGATAGGACAGGTACAATGTAGCCAAACAAGAAGAAGAGGATGTTGTATAATAATCAATAGATGGTAGCCTTCCCAATATTTTTAAACAAAACAAGCGGATGCAAAGACCTTTTATTAGAAGACCAAGGAAACAAACTCCAGCTGGAAAACTCAAAACAAGTTTAAATCAGTTGCAGTGACCATGCGGTCAGAAGACAAAATACTTACAAAAATCTTGTAACAAAGTGGTTATTACTTCACTTGTTAATTTGTGTTTTGTATGAGTCACATATTTTGTCCTCATTCCAATTGATCAGTAGCTTTTTGCAATCCTATTCTATAAAAGGATTCCCAAGATCATTGGAAGGGGCTGGAAAATCATGTATTGTAAGCATTTTGTAAATTTTTCAATCAGGGAATATAGAGAAAATTGAACTATATAAGTTTGAAGATTAGAAATAAAGTTAAAGGTTTGTAGCATTTTATTAAGGTGGTTATCTTTGATTACATCTTGTAAGTAGAAGTGTGATTCTTTATACTTAATACAAAGTTCCCAGTTCCAATCTCTCATGTAGTGTTCATCTGATGAGTTATGAATTTTCCAATTCATTAGCATAGATCTTATCTTTGTGTATGTAGTTGTTTTAGAGTTTTGATCAAGGATCAAATTAAATGATGCTCTAATTGATACATAGATTCATCTAGGTATGCAATAGGATTTCATAAGTAGTATGGGTTTGGGATAATTGTGTTCATGGCCTAGAATATTTGATAATAATTAACTTTTTCATATTGTATTTGTTTTAAGAGTATAGCCCAATGGATAAGGCAATGATCAGAGACTAGTACTTCTTATGTTGTCATATTTCTAGTTATATGTTGGCTATGTTTCTACAAAGATAGACATAAACTCTAATATGTCATATATCTTCATAAGTTTGCTATGTCATATATCTTCATAAGTTTGCTATGTTATATTCATCTCATGCTCCATTTCATGGTTGATGTTCAATGGGTAATTAGCCAGTTATCTAGTATCTCCCGATTATGTTGAGTTTGTATGAGATTCCTACTTGATTTACACCATAAGGAGTTTTTGAAGGTGTTAAAGGGTGTCTCCCCCTTGGTTTAGCAAAACCTAAAGTGTAGAAGTATGATAGGCATGCTTGTTAGTTGGACCTTTTCACTACATTGAATAATAGTTGGAGTTGGCTTCTCTTTAAGATCATGTTAGAAAGTGAAAAGGTTGTTGTCCAGTCATCACAGCATAAAAAACAACCAAAAAAATGGTGACTCTATTGGGGAGTGGAATTAAGTTACAGTAAGTGAAGTAAGGTTTTTCAAGTTGAGCTAGACTCATGGCCTACTTACTTATTTTACCAGTTAGTTGACCATTAAAGAACAGAGTTATATTTCCCCTTTTATAGGCCATTTTAATGGCATACTTTAGATACCTTAGGAGAACTTTTGACAGGTCTTTTGCCATGTTTTCTCTTGTTTACTCCAAGACTTTATACTTTTCAACGAGCAGTTATGAGCATTTTTGCTGACATTTCCCATGATTTTATGGAGATCTACATGGATGACTTTACAACTTATGGTGAAACTTATGAGGAAGCATTGGCAAATATGGAAAAAGTCCTCACCAGGTGTGAAGAACACAACCTGTCTCTAAACACTGAGAATTTTTTATGATGATGCAGGAAGGAGTAGTGCTTGGTCACAATATATCTTCTCTGGGAATTCAGATAGACCCAGCCAAAATTGAAGTCATTATGAATCTGCCTACCCCAGCCAAACAGAAAGATGTCAAAAATTTTCTTGGTCACGCTGGTTATTACAAAGATTGATAAAGGACTTCAGCAAGATGGCCAATCCTATGTATTCACTGCTCACTAAAGATGCTGACTTTATCTAGACATCAGACTGTGATGAATCCTTCCTGTAGCTGAAGTTTGTTTTGACTCAGGCACCTATTTTGCGAGGTCCTAATTGGACCCTTCCATTCCATGTATGTATAGACAACTTTGATCATGTCATTGGAGTAGTCCTTGGACAAAAGGAAGGTACTCTAGAACATGCTATTTATTTCATTAGCAAAAATCTACAAGGAGCTGAGTTGAATTATACAGTTACCAAAAAGGATCTATTGGATGTTATTTATGCTCTGAACAAATTTCCCACTATGTCACTGATTATCAAATCTTTGTGCATATAGATCATGCAGTGATTAAATACCTGGCCAACAAACATGTAGTAACAAGGAGGTTAGCTAGGTGGTTGTTGCTACTATAAGAGTTTGATATTACCATCATAGATAAGCAAGGAAGATCAAATGTGGTGACCAATTTTCTCTCACACCTGCAGAATGTTGATGAACCTATGGCAATTGATGATAGTTTCTCTGACGACCACATGTTCTCCATAACAGCTCAAGCTCCCTAGTACGCTAATATTGCTAACTATCTGGTTTCCCAAAAGGTACCTCCACACTTCTCTCCAAAGGAAAAGTGGTTACTAATAGAGAAAATTTTCAAATTTTCATGGATTATTGATTTTTTGTTCTATACTGACCCCGATCAAATATTGAGAAGGTGTATTCAAGAGGATGAAACTTATGACATCCTACGGGCTTGTCATGATGAGCCCTGTGGAGGACATTTTTCTGCCAAAAGGACAGTTATGAAGGTACTTAGCATTGGTTACTACTGGTCGTCCCTCTACAAGGATGCAGCCAATTACACAAGGAAGTGTGATCGATGTCAAAGGATGGGATGAACTACTAAATCAGATGAAATTCCACTCTTTCCTCAAGTAGTGGTGACTCCATTTGATAAATGGGGAATTGATTTTTTTGGTCCCATCAGTCCTGCATCAGATGAAAATTCGTACATCCTTGTATGTACTGATTATGTGACCAAGTGGGTGGAAGTTAGAGCCATGAAGCATGTCAAGGATAATAGGATAGAACAGTTTCTGTATGAGGAGATATTCATGCGCTATGGTGTACCTAGAGAGTTAGTCACTAATCAAGGAGCTCAATTTACCTCTACGTTGATTACTTCTCTAATGAATGATTATAATATTTGCCATCAAAAATCAAGCCCCTATCATCCACAGGCGAATGGTCAGGAAAAAATCACCAACAGTGAGATAGAAGCTATCCTCACCAAGACAGTTCAGTTACACAAGAAATATTGGAGCAGTTGCCTCTAAGAATCATTATGCTCCTATCGAACTACATGGAAAACAACAATAGGGTTTACTCCTTTTGAGATGGTATATGGAAAAATAGTTGTGATGTCGATTGAGTTTGTACATAAGAATTTATGTACGACATTACAGCTCAACATTGATCTTACTAAAGCACAACGCAATAGGATCCTATAGCTTAACAAGCTAGATGAGATAAGGAAAGCTTCCCTACAACACACTAAATTAGTTCAGACATAATGGAAAAAGTGGCATGATTCTCATATCCTTACCAAGCAGTTTGCTCTTGGCGACTGGGCTCTTTTGTATGACTCCAGATTCCAAGAAACCCAAGGTAAGCTTACAACACGTTGGCTTGGCCCTTATGAGATTATAAATGTTTATGCTATTGGATCAATTCAGTTATCCACATCAACCCTATACGTTTCAAGTTACTAGTGAATGGTCATAGGCTTCTCCTGTACCATAAACCTGAGACAAAGGCCGATATCCTATGGCAATTTGAGATTTCTCCTGCCCTAGTTGAACCTCCTGTAGCCAAAGGACCTCCTACAATGAAGAACCTCCTCCTCCAGCAGAAGACTTTCCTGCATTTGAAGAACCTCCTACAGCTGAAGAACCTCCTCCAACTGAATACTTTCCTACTACCGAAGGACCTCTTCCTGCTGTGAACATTCTTATAGCCAACCAGAGTAATTATTTTCTTCGGTCATCTCTTTGACATTTTTCCACATGCATTCATAATAAAAAGAAAATTTCCCATGAAAATCGCTTGTCCATAATAAAAAAATTCATCCCGTCAACTTTTTGATCACTGTATTCGGCCATCATCACATTTATGTCACCTCATTATTGCACTAGCTCCAAGTTTTTGCCCAACCCACATCATCAAATCTTTCTAGATTTGGGTATTTAACGGTATAATATTCCAAGGTACGCATTACTTTATTGTTTCAAAAAAAAAATCTTTCATTTAATATCATTATGATACTTTGTAATTAATATAGTGATTCATCCACAATTTTGTCATTCTTTTTTGCCACGCAAGTGTGGACACTTGTCACCTTTTTGTAGGGGGCAGTAAATAGGTTTTGTGTGTAATAAATGAAATATCCCATCAGCTCAAATATTCTGTCAGTTTCAAATCTGTTGTTATGATTACCATCCTTTGTCATTAATATTTTTGCTACTAGAATTGTACTATGTCGTCATGTCAAAAATGATGATTTGACAACCCCTGCGTATCACATTTCGCAATCAGCCCTATCTTTTTAAACTCAAAATCCTAGCTTAGATTTACAAAACTATTTCAAAAATTTATTTTGGGTCTTGTCTACGTTACCCAGAAAAATTGAAAGCTCAAATTCTGGGCACAGCAGTGGGATTTCAGCAAACAGAACTGATAGTAACAGTGGAATAACAGGGTTTTTCAGGAGTTTTTCAAAAAATACTAAAGTTTTCAAAACAACAGGATGGTTGGTTCTCCTATACAACACAAACCAACAATCCACTTGGCATTGTTACAAGACCAGGACAGTGTTTAGGTTTTTAATAGAGTTGGGTGGTTGACCTACTTTGTAAGGTTGAATGGTTATGACGAAGCCACGACACTGGAATTATTGAGGACTAATAGCAATGGTGTTGCATATGTTAGTAATAACTAAGAGGGGGGTGAATCAGTGGCCTCAAAAACTTATCCTTAATCTAACCACCAATCAAATAAACCTCAGATTACTATTTCCCTACAAGATGCATGCCATGAAATACTTATAATGATTAACTGTCTGTCGGTTTTCCTTATTTGTCCTTATTCTCCTTGATTACCGATAGGTAGCATAACTATTTACCAAAATACAGTAAATATACAGAGTATACCAATAAATCCAGAAATGCATATGTGAAATGTTAAATAGTAAAGTAATAAACCATACATACATAACACATGGATTTTTAACATGGAAACCTTGTTAAGGGAAAAAACCACTGAGACCGGTACCCCAAATTTTCACTCTTATGAAGTGAGCCCTGTTAGGAGCCAACCATGTTAAAAGTTACAAACACACTGTTATGTGTGACCTTGTTAGAGGATTTTACACATATAGGCTATCACTTAGTATCGGGCATCTAATGTTGTCATCCTTGAATCAGCCTCTCTCTTAGATTGTCAATAGGCATCGGGCATATTCAATGCTACTTTCATGAATCAACCTTTTTGGCACTCCTTGGGATGTACCTCAATATATAGAAGACTGTTAAGTCCTGCTCTGTTAAGAGACTTGATGCTTCAATGGTTAAACTGAAACAAAATGACATGTTTCTAATACAACTGTAATTGCATATTTTTCAGATCTATTTAAGTACATTACCTCTCTGATCAATGTATTAATTCAATTCTTTTGTGCTCCATACTTTCTGCTCTGTGATGCTATGCTCACTATTTTTTGGTATCTGCAGAATACCTTAGCTCTCCTTCAGCTTGATTGATCAGTACTGCATGAAGTTGTTCTTCATTAGTTTCTTCTTAGCATCCTCTTTCTATTCACTCCCCTTAATCCCTTTTTATGTGATACGGAAATGAATTAAACTTTTCTCTTATATAGACATGATATTCATTGTTTCTTGATTCTTGATTCTTGATTCTTGATTATTGATGTGAAAAACAATCCATCCAATTTGATTTAAAGCATAACTCCTGATTTATCTCATAGTTATTGTTATGCCAACTGTACAAATCTTCTTTAAATCAATCACTTAACTCTGGTTGAATAAAACAAAGAAAACAACTAGTTAAGTCTATCTTTAGCTCTTGCCAGCTAGATATTTTGTCATTTTCTGAACTCTCAGTTCCGTTGGTCAACTCTTCATTTAGTCATCGGTTACAACTGTCAGTTCTATCGGTGTGACTTCCAGTTAGCTTCAGGATCTCTGTCCATCAGGCAACTCTACTTTTAGCTTGTAGGGCATCCTATGGTTTTTCTTTGTCGGGCAACACTGTCTTCTACTCATCGGGTATCACTGTGACTTTACTTCTTTACCTTTACTGGCAGTGTGCACTCCGTCGGTGTTATCTATCACTTGGTGAATACTTTACATTTATTCATTGTTGAAAGTATAACCTTTGTTCCATTTATTCTTTGAAGTCTTTGGCATTATGTACATGACCGTACAGATGATATCAAGTTGACATCAATGACAATACAAACTATTAATTGCTTTAATGCCTTGCATTATATTCAACTTAACATTGTCAAACATTTAATCAGTTACATGTCATCAATCTCTCCATTTGGAATTGTTGGCAACTAAACTTATATTATCACACTATACTATTTCTAATACAATATGAAATACAATTTATTGAGATTCATCAAACTACCAAATAGTTTGTTTTGATAACCGATAAAAATGTATGACCGTCGGTAAGCTCTGTTTTAGCTTAGATTTGATTCTGGCAGCTCTTTATGTTTCTTGTTCTGATGTGTTGCATCCTCTCCTTGTGTCAATATCTTTCTTTTGACTATTCTCTCTTTTGTGATGTCTTTTTGTCTTGTCAGGAACTCTTCCTTTGTATTAACTCCTTCATACAAACTCTCTCCCTATGGATATGATCTCTCCCTGTTGGAGTAATCTAATAATGGATAATCTTTCTTCTTTTTCTAAAGACTGTGATAATATGGATAAACTCTCTCCCTTTGAAAACAATGCCAAACAAATACCTCACAGATATCTGATATTAATTTCAAGTGATCTTTTCTCTCCATCCATAATATATTCCTTGAATTCCACTTATCCATCAGCAATACATCACTATGTTCTGGTGCCTAGTTTTGATATATACCTGTCTGTATATAGATGTAGCTTTGAATTTCATCCTATTTGCTTGCACCAACATGAATGATATATTGATAATAAGTAGGCTGATGCAGCCTTCAGTCTTTTACTGACTAGTAGACAAGGGTTTGACCCCTAGTCTCTTTCTCAAGTACTCAAATGTATCCTTGGGGAGTGGCCTGGTGAAGATATCAGCCAATTGTTCTTTTGATTGCACATACTCAAGTATCACCTCTTTTTCTTGAACTTGTTCTCTCAAGTAATGATACTTGATGGCAATGTGTTTAGTATTTGCATGCATGACTAGATTCTTCGAAATGTTTATTGCACTAGTGTTATCACAATAGATAGTCACTGGTTCTAAGATCTTCATATGCATGTAAGCTGGCCCTTTAACAACCTGACTCTGAGTGTTGTAGGGAATCTATGGGTTGGTGAAGGCATTGGCCTCAAAGGCCAAAATAGATTCATCAAAGAGCCCCTACAATTCAGGCTCTTCTTCATCTTCCTTGTCTGCTCCAAAGAAGACGATCTCATAGGTGAAGAAACTATGAGTGGGCTCCTGTATAGGAGGTTCTGGGGGAGTAGGGTCAGAATTTTTTTGTCTATCCAGCTGGGAGATCATGATGACTTTCTCCAACGTGGCACAATTCACCTCATTATGAGAGCATGTGTCATGCAATCTACACTAGTTAGTCATGGGCTGGAATTCTGCGACTGGTGTGAAATGAGAAGGTTCAGCGCTACCCTGATTGGTTTTTTGGTTTGAAAGAGGACCTCCAGTGTTAGCATTGTTGTTCCATTGTTTTTGATTGGGTCAGGGTCCATTGTTGTAATTTCTTCCTCCGTCATTGTTATTTCGTTGGCTGGAGAAAATATTCCCTCTCTAGGAATTGGTGTTGTGGGGTGCAAGAGACCCCGCCTTCAGCTATCCCATGTCCACATTCAGTGAGGACAATAGTCGTCGGAGGGATTCAACCTCGATGGACAGCTGATTGTTCATGTCACAATGTGATGGTTGTTGTTGTTGGTTCCTGGGGAAGGTGGCAGCGGGTACCGGAGTCAAGGGCGGTAATCCTCTAGCCACAGATGACTGGAAGAAAGGCACTCCGGTAGGTTGTGTATGTGGTTGTTGTGTTTGCTGGGGCTAGTTCCAGGGAACAAATTCCAGGCCCGGTATTGTCTGTGTTTGAGAGGATATATGTACTGGGCCTGCTGGTCTATCAGCGGTGGTGGGGGATTCATAGCCATCGCAGGGGTTCCCATTTCCTGATTGGGGTTATATCCCCTGGTGTAAGAGGTTCCGTTGGGTATCATGTTGAAAGTCATGTTCTGCCCAATCCAGCCCAGAGATTTGTTAAGACCGTGGGACAACTCCAAGGATAGGTTGTAAACCTTAGCCAGAGTATCCCAGTCAGTGGGGGCGGTAGTCTCCATAGGAGAGTGGCAACAAAGGGGTCCATTGTGTTCAGGTATGTCTGGATGGTTACATCCATAGATGGAATGAAAGGGCCCATGCACCACTTCAAGGCACGTTGGAACTAGTGGTTGAATGTTGCAAGGGGTTCATTTGGTTCCTTCCTAATGGAGATGAACTAGCTATGGGACCATGTTGGGTCCACATGTACGTGGAAGGCAGCCAAGAATGCATTCTCCATGTCTTTCCCACTATTGATGGAGTTGGCAGGTAGGTTAAGGTACCAGTTCAGCTCGTTCTATCCCAGTGACAGAAGGAACATCTGGGTCACAACATCTTGATGTTGGATCTGGTATTGGTTCATGGCATCTTTGTATGCCTGTATATTCTCTTCTGCGGTTCGTGAGCCTAAGTGCTCATATCGGGGACAAATATTTTCTGAGTGTGCAGGAAGGTCATAGGTTGCACACGAAAACGTTCCCATCAGGGACCCGGTGTTGCCGAAATAAACAGCCATCAGGGGCATTAGATTTTGGCTAGGTCAAGCGTTACTCCCCAAGGTTGTCTGGGAGACTTGGGTATTCTGAGCTGTAGTAGATCCCTAGACAATGGTGGTTGTCTTGGCCTGCGGGGTCCATTTCTTTCAAGAGGGAGGCTTGAGTTCAACAAACCTTCCAGGATTGGGAGCTAATCTAAGGATTCTTTTGAATCAAGCTGGTGAAAATGATCCAATCCCACTAAAGATTTTCTTCCTAAAAATAAAGCTTGGGGAACCCTCGAGCGGTGTAAAATATCAATCTCCAGAGGGGGATGAGTTCATGCCCTCCTTCTAGCGCTAGTTTCTGTTAACAAGGATTTATGACCGGGTCTGCCAACAGATGCAAGTTGTCACCGGGTACCGGGGTACTGGCCAACTTTGCCTATAAAGATAATATAGAGAAATGAGATTCCCTGGGCCTTTAAGCACCTGAGAGTTGGGTCTCGATAGTGCGGGGGCTCAGTTGGGAGTGTGACTATTTTGTTCAGGGGGATAGCCGGTTATCTTGGCTCATCTTCTTCGAGGATTTAGGTTGGTGGGGTTTCCTACAAGAATTCATTAACTTTATCGAATAAACTTCAAAATATACATCAGGGTTAGAAGTATTTCATCTACTTATAGTTTATGCTAAACATTCAAAACATCAACCATGCTCTAACAAGCTACACTAAATACTGAATTAACATAGAACCAGCAGTTCATACTTATCTAATCACGAGGGAAAAGAAGGTTGTTAATCTACTTAAAACATTAGAGCGAGGGACATAAGGAACATACAGCACAAAAAGAGCATTAATCCAAAGATCAGAATGCTAACAACATCATTGACAGAATCCTTCCTTCTTCATTAACATGTTTCCAGCCAGCACTGGTGCGTACAATAATGGCGGCTGCAGGGGAGCATCTAACTACTAAAAGCTTCTAAAACTAAGGAGCATTGAGCTCTGCAACTAAGAACTGAGAAACAATGAAATGTTATTAGCTATGGTCTACAAAATCATCAATTTCATTGACCCTAAGAATGAGATCGGACTTGTTATTTATACATAAATTTTCCCTAAAATTAACCTAACTTATCTTTACACTCAACTAAAATTTCCCTAAAATACAATTTTCGGTGGCCGGTACTACCCGCACCACACTACAAAGACCTCGAGACGGAGAAGGTCTGACATACTAGAAGAATAAGACAAAGGGGAGAGGAATGGAAGAATCGGCCTCAAGAAGAGAGCCGTAAGAAAAAAGAAGAAATCTGATCCCCCGGGGATCAAGGCTACATGCCTCATTAATGAAAAAGTGGCTCACTGCCTCTGATGCACCAGGTGTTCAATGTTGGAGCAACACCTTGGGGGGACCACCTGTCAGAACCATCTTGTTGAGCCGACATGCCTTGTTGAAGTCAACTACCTTCTGACATCCTTATTAACTGCCTTGAAAGTGACCGATCGGCTTTGGGAACCAGGACACTAGTCACTTAAAGAATACAAAATGGTTGGATTCCAAAATCTGAGATCTGGGAACTTACATTCCAAAAGAATGAATGAATACAAAAATTGCACCCACTAGTAACTATCTCCGAAATCCAGAGGACCATGCTACCCTTTACTATTTTTGAAAGATTTCAAAACTTGGCTTGCGCCTTCTTCATCTATGTCCCTGATGTTGTCCCAATGACTATGAACATCCTCCAATTTTTCCTCAACATCTCCAGCCCCGCTCTGGAATTCATCTACCCACTTCATGACGTCGTGCATCCAAAGAATAATCTTAGACAACCTTGTTAACTTCTTCCCATCAAAATCCCCAGGGGCACGGTACTGGGACTCTATGAACTCATCAAACTACCCGAGGACATAGTCCTCTGGGATACATGACCCGGTGGTGAAGGGATCGACTTGTGACACCCTTACCACAAATGCTTTGAATAAGCCCAAAGGATACTGGGCGGCGGTTATCTTCTCTTTTAGGGCCTTAACCGAATCCTTGCATACCTCAATCTTTAGGGAAAGTCTTGATTACTAGGCCTAGAGGGAATCGTATGTTTGATCCTCCAAAATTCCTACCTCTGTGACAACCTCTTCTCCGGCATTGAAAACTTTCTCCAACCCAGCCTTCTATTTCTCGTAATTTCCCAATTCCATTTCCCACATAGCAATAGAGGCACTTTCCTGTCTGAGGAGAAGGTGGATCTGATAAAGATCCAAGAGTGATACCACTAAAAATTGCCTGATGGTGGTTATTTGCTCGGTGATCCACCCGTCTACAGCCTGGGCCTTCTTTTTCATGGCCCTAAGAGAATCCATGTTTCCCTGTGCAAGTGGCAATCCGGAGGTAGAATTTTTCGGGTGGACCTCAGCCAGAGGTTGAGTAAGTTTTGCTAGAAGTGCAAGGAGATTGGCATTGGTTTCTTTTTCATCCTTCAACTTCTGGTCTTGTTTAATATATCGGGCTTCCACTGCTTTGGTGGCCTCTCTCAGTAGGTCGAGTTCACCCTGCTTATCTCTTCTCCCCAATGCCACTTTTGTAATAGTGTAATCTTTGAGTCTTACAGCCGCTGCATCTGCATCTGGAGGTGTTGCAATTTTCACAACCATGCTTCCTGTGGGACCAGTCCAGAGGGTATGGACTGTCCGTGCCTTCTTAGGCTTCTGAGCCTCTACATTTTGGGCCATCATCTCGACCAAGGAGAGCAGAACACCTGATGTGACCAACGGAGCCTTTCTTTTTCTTGATTCAACCAACCACAGGGGCAGTTGGGGTGGCTTTTCCGTTAGGACCTGTGCATTTGCATTCCCTTCAAAATCCAATGGCGTGTTCCCAGAATGTACAGTATCGTCGGGCTCTTTTTCTCTTTCTTGTTCTTGTTCCTATTCCTCGGGGACCTTAGTATTATCTACCATGTTGGCGTCCTCCTCTGTGATATCCAAAACTTTTCCTTCTCTGGCATCCATATCACCTGTATCTTCCGGGACTCCCTCATCCCTCCCAGCATTAGCTGATCCAACATTTTCATTTTCTGGGATTTCTTGGTCATTCTATTACTGTTATTCTTTGGCCTCATTGGCCTCATCTGCTGGAAAATTTTCCTCTATTGGAACGTCTTTTGGAGATGGTTCAGGTATTTGGCCAAAATTTAACAATGCGGTCACTTTTACTAGTTCACCAAATGTGCTTCGAGGTGCATGATCACCCAGAGTTACCAAAGGCGTTTGGAACGTGATGATCGAGGGTACAGTTGATCCTGTGGGTCTGGGTTCCCCAACCATTAGTTTCTCATCTATGGGTTGCCTTGGTGTATCTTCAGTACCCTGGACTAGTGTCCTCTCTCACTTGAGTTTCTTTCGTGCTTCATCTCAGGCTTCTTGTTCTGATGCAACTTCTTCTTCTGGGACTTCCCTTTCTGCGGGGATTTCTTCTTTATCTTGAGCGGCGATCTCTTCGACTGCGTGACCAATATCCTCATGCAAATTCATGAGTTCATCGGGCCCAAACACATCATCAAAATCATCGTGTGGGGAGGGCTGTTAGGAATCTCCTCAAATTTGGGGGAATCCAAACTAACGTCAACTGGAGGCACATCCGACATACCAGGGCTAGTGGCTGTACTTGGGGTGGGGGTCACCTTTTTCTTCTTCTTTCTCAGTAGTGGGACCCCGGTCTCCAAAATACTGATAGACTCTACCTCGGCGAAAGTCTGTCTACTCATCATTGCAGCCAACAATGGGGATCCCACCGGGAGAGTAGACACCATTGGAGTTATGAGGAGACCGGAGGATATCTATGTGCTTATCTACTAGCTGGCCAACCTTGCTGACTCCATTTTTTGTTGTAGTTGTACCATTAAGCAGGTGGGGCTCTGGGGAGGAACCTTAGCTAGGGTGCCCTCTTTTTCTTTCCCCTTACTCATGCTAGGTCCGGCAGTGGCAACGGAAGCTGAAGTGGACCTTCAGATAATTGATCCCTTCTGGGTGATTTTGGGGCACACCTGAGAAAAATACTGGTGACTGGCCTCCAAAATCATGCGGCAAACTCCCTCAATTGTTAAGTCTTCCAGGGTGTCCCAATCCACCAGAGGGAGATCCAACTTGTCTAATCCCTGCCCTTTGTATGCTAGGTCTTCTAATGGCCCGTCATCTGAAAATCCCTTTAGAAAAGTCTAAAGGTCAAGCACCTTCATGGGTCCCTTGGACATCCATGAATGTTGGTAGGCCCGGAGATCAAAACTATTCTGACAGTCCGCCCAAAAATCTTCAATATCTTCCTTGTGCGGTAGGGATGCCCGGGGAAGTGCCAAGGAAATCTTGCCTAGAGGATCATAATTTTTCCTGGCGTGGTGGAATTCCACCAATACCAAGCTTTTCAACTCACTGTCTGCCTCCCTTGCTGCGGCGAGGCTGCACGTATAATTTCCACATAAAATCAGGAATGGGACGTTGATGACCTTCTTCAATGTGAATAAGGCATGCAGGTCTAGGATCTGTTGGTAGAACTCCAAAAGAATAATTCTATCCCCACAATACCGGGGAAGAAGATAGGGTTTCCTAGAGAATCTGGTCACCCAAATGTAGGTGTGGTGTTGTAACTGAATAAAATAATGGCCATAAGTGCTGACTAGGTTCATCGCCTCCTGCAATAGTCGATACCCGGAGTCCCGAGTAAGTGTTAGAATATTTTGGTAAATGAAAGGAACATTTACCCTGCAGAAATTTAGGAAACTGAGGTCCCATTGGACCTGGGGATAATGATCCCATGGTGTTAACTAGCCCGACCTATTCCCAAGTTCACCTACTGTTCCCAAACCTAGAAAGCCGATCTCTGTTGGGCCAGTGCCCATAGTACGTAAGATATCATATAGAACTTGGAACTCTAGATGACGCCCTTTAGCTGTGTGTCCACATGGTTGGCTATGATGGCTACCCAGTTGAAAGTTCGGCTATGGGGTAATTCAAAGATCTGGCATAGAAATATAATGCCTGCTTGAATGGGCTCCTTGAAATCCCTGTGGGGAATTTCCAACTTCATCCTTTTATGGTCCCGCTTTAGGGACTTCAGCCATTGAGTGTTAAGGTATTGTCGGGAGACAAGAGCAGCTTCCTCGAATTCCTATAATGACTTGGCCCGATTGAAGATGACGGACCCCTGGAATTGTAGAATCCCCAGCCCTGAGGTGAAAGTTGCTGCATCCAGCGTGAAAATTGTTGCTGGATATTGTAATGGCTAGGGATTAGCGAGAATAATAGTCTGAGTGGGTGCATTGTATAGTGTTGCCAGTTGAAGTATCAATTTTGGTGATTGCACCGAACAAGGAAAGTTCATGGCCTTTATAATGCCGGAAGCGGCCAAGTGAGTGGCCATATTGTCTCTACCGACCTTCAATCGATATATGGCTTGAATTAAGCCCTGCATTTCAGCCCAAAGTCCGGGCTCTGTATCTGTTATTTCTTGGACCTTGGAATCCACCTTGGATCCCACAAGAATGCCCTCCTTTGGGCACTTGGAGGTGAGTGGAAACTTAGCCAGCATCTTTTCAGCCTTGGTTTTTGTGGCCGCCCGAGTAGAGGTAGTAGGTAGCTCCAGGCTATCAGTAGTAGTGATCACCTCAAACATCTTTGATCACATGATCCACAACCTGCAAGACCGGAGAACCGTCAGCACATGATATAATACTAATAACTTTTTTAATTCCAGGGGAATCATCACCATGTCGCATCTATCCAGAAAGTGTTAGCATATATCAAAATCCTGGAGTATAAACATGAGTTAGATTCTGATAAACACCCGGGGGCTCCGGGGGTATTTGAACCAAATGGAAAAGATGGAATGGAACTCAGGGGGGCCTCAGCACCTGAATTCTGGAAGAGGTATCTCTTGTCATGTTGACGTGACCAGTAGGAAATTGTACTTGGTTGACGTGGGTTGTCACGTGGTCACATGATAGGCGGCGTAAACGACATTAATGGTGAGAAGTGGGCCTACACGAGGGAAATTGAATGCCATATGGGATGGGGTTTGAATGCCCACTCATGGGAAATTAATCTCGCCATTAAAGTGACATGACATAGGAGAGAGAAAGTCACCATGGCTCGAACCAGCGAGGTGCCAAGTTCAAACTGTGGCGACTCTCTCTTGATGAGCTTGGAAAAATGATTCAAGAAATGATGGAGCGCGATGAGTTTGTCAAAAATGGAAGGATACACAAGAGGTATACACACTAAAATATAGAGAGTTGAGGCGTATATACACCATTTACAGGATATTTACACTATGTACATAACGTATGAAAGCACCACAAGCTAAACCTACAACAATGTACAATATTTACACTAGATTACAACTTCACAGAGGGCAGACAACCCTCGAGTAGGACCAACCCACAAATGGCAGGCAAACCATGGACAAACATAGAAAACGGAAACAAGAACAAATGAAAGAAAAAAAAACAAATAAAACGGGCACCACCAAAACGAAAAGGAAGACAGAAAACCAAAGGAACGGAGAACCAGAGAAGGAAAACAACAACCAACCTGGAAATGCAAAAGACGTAGGGGAGATAGACGTGGGAAATTCTCTGCAACATGTGTTGGAATAATGATACATTTGGCATCAGTGAATGCACTTAATGAAAACACTTATTCAATTTTGAAAGCTTACCGAGCTCATCACTCAGTCCACAGCCTATACCGAGTATTCAATAAAGCTCACCAATCAAACAGTTCAAACTGAGCAGTAAGGCAGTCACCGAGTATATGAGAAGAATAGCAGTTATCGAGTAGACGGTAGTCACCGAGTCATCAGTCGAAGATAATCGAGAAGTCAGTTACTACCGAGTCACCAGTGGTTACCGAGTGACAATATATCTACCGAGTCACCACAGCTACCGAGTTCTAAGCTACACTTCGGGACTAGTATGGACCGAGCTTCTACTCTTACCGAGAGCATGACGATGCCGAGTATTGTAGTGGATGCCGAGTATCAGAAGATCACCGAGCCAGCTTGAGGAACCGAGCTTCTACCGACTCAGAAATATTTTGTTCACCTATGTAAGGCCGACTTAGAAATAAGTTTATGTTATTAATTTGTATGAGGCCGACCTTATGACATGTATATTGTAATTATGGACGGTATATATATGTAATGTATTGTACCATCTGACGAATGAAAAAAAAGTAGTAATATGTAAGCATGGATATGCGAAATTAGAAAAAGCAGAGCAGAGACTGCAATAAGGCAGCAGAGCAGAGCATTTTCGCCGAGTTAGTAAAGGAGCAGAATTGACATATCTATCACAACAGGTG
>MU227621.1:0-19650 GCA_018584345.1 Thuja plicata | reverse complement strand
TTGCAGTAGATTAGATGAATGAATGGTTAAAGAATATAAAAGTGCAGAAATACTTTAAAGTTTTAAGTGTTACTGATTCACCCCTCCCCTCTCAGTAACTCTGTTAGTCCTGAATATTTCCAACAACATGTCCACCTTCAAATGATCACCAGTAAATTGCAAATCAACGTCCAATTAGCCACTAAGCACAGGGAGCAACTTGCTGCTTAATCGCCTCAATCACCTTAATCGCTCTGAGCTCTAAGTGTTTTAATTACGGTAACTGTGAAAATGACAGGTAAATTCCATTTATACCCTTAGGTTAAAAATGGGTTGCATTCCTTTCTGTAAACCCCAGAACAGGAAAACCTCTGGTCCCTGGGCCCGGGGATTCTATGCAACCATACCTTCTTGCGAAAGAAGACATAATGGCAGACAATCCCAGAGTCTGAATTCTGGCTCCGGAAAGAACAAACCAACTCCGGGACTGGGTCCTGAAGACACAAGAAGACAAAAGCAGAAAGGAAAAAATAAACCTCACGGAAGAAAATTCTGAAGGCAAAAAAAAATAAAACAAGGCAAGAGCCAAAAAAAAAAGGGGGGGACCCAACATTTTGCACACAAAATGTAGGGACGGTAATGTAGGGCATAACAAGACGGAGATCCTGAAGCTAACTGGAGTCACACCAACGGAACTATCAGTTGTCACCAACAACTAACTGCTGAGTTAAGCAACGGAATAGAGAGTTCAAAAAATGACAAAATATCTAGCTGGCAAGAGCTAAAGATAGACTTAACTGGTTGTTTTCTTTGTTTTATTTGACCAGAGTTAAGTGATTGATTTAAAGATGATTTGTACAATTGGCATGAAGATAACTATGAGACAAACCAGTAGTTATGCTTTAAATCTAATTGGCTGGATTATTTTCATGCTAAGGATCAAGAATCAAGAAATAATAAATATCATGTCTATATAAGAGACAGACTTAATTCATTTTTGATATCACATTCATGGAAAAGGGATTAAGGGGAGTGAATGAAAATAGGATGCTAAAGAGAAACTGATGAAGAACAACTTCATGCAGTACTAATCAATCAAGCTGAAAGAGAGCTAAGGAATTCTGCAGACGCCAATGAACAGTGAGCACAGCATCACAGAGCAGAAAGTGTGGAGCACAAAAAAATTGAATTGATACATTGATCAGAGAGGTAATGTACTTAAATAGATCTGAAAATCTGCAATTCAAGTTGCATTAGAAACAGGTCATATTGTTTCAGTTTAACCATTGAATCATCAAGTCTCTTAACAGAGCAGGACTTAACAGTCTTCTATATATTGAGGTACATCCTAAGGAGTGCCAAAAAGGTTGATTCATGAAAGTAGCATTGGATATGCCTGATGCCTATTGACAGTCTAAGAGAGAGGCTGATTCAAGGATGGCAGCATTAGATGCCCGATACTAAGTGACAACCTATATGTGTAAAATCCTCTAACAAGGTCACACCTAACAGTGTGGTTGTAACCTTTAACAGGGTTGTCTCCTTACAGGGCTCACTTCAGAAGAGTGAAAATTTGGGGTATCGGTCCCAGTGGTTTTTTTCCCTTAATAGGGTTTCCATGTTAAAATCCATGTGTTATATGTGTGTATGATGCATTTCTTTACTGTTTTGTATCTTACATAATTCATTCTGGATATATCGGTATACTCTGCATATTTACTGTATTTCGGTAAATAGATGACTGCTTATCGGTAAACATTAAGAAGAAGGTTTAATAGAGCAATTCGACAAGTAGTAAATTAATATAAGTTGTTCAAGGCATTCATCTTATAAGAAAAAAGATAACTTGAGAAATAATTAGTGGTTATAAGAGTTAAAGGATTAATTTTTGAGGCCACTGATTCACCCCCCCCACCCCCCCCTCAGTTATTACTAACAGTGGGATAAAGAAAGCATAAAGTTCAGGGAAGCACAAGCATGGGTGCAACAAAAATATGAAGATAAGATAAAGGCTACACTTATGCATTTTACTATTGATCTTAATCCTCCCTCTATTTACTTGCAAGGTAAGAAAGTTATAAGCATTCTAGATGCGTTCAATATAGACAAAGATAAATGGAACTCAATTATGGAAAGGTGGAGAGGAAAAAAGGAAGAACTCAAGTCTTTTTACTCCTTATATAAGAAGGAAGATAATGTGGACATTGTGCTAGTTGCCACTTACAAATGTTTTGAACTAGTTGATTTGGACATAAGGAGGAGTATCATCCTTAAAAAGCTATAGGTATTAAGAAAGGAATACTCCAAAACCCGTTATGAGATGTTCCCAAATTTATTCAAGAAAAATGGAAAAATAAAGAGGGAAGCTTTGTGGATGAACCAGATGAATGATGAATTGGCAACAAGGACAAATGGCATCATCACTTTAGAGAGCACACTTTTGTTTGTTCAAACTATTGAGATTATTAACAAGGCCAAGTTATATTTTGAATTTTGGAAAGAGGAAATTGAGAAGGAAAAGGCTAGTTGGGAGGAGTTGAACAACAAGAAAGATGAGGTCATCAATTTACGTTGGTCGAGTGATGAGGTGTTCACCTCTTAGAAGGACAGGTACAATGTAGTCAACCAAGAAGAAGATGATATTGTATAATAATCAATAGATATCAGCCTTCCCATTATTTTTGAGAAAAACAAGTGGATGTAAAGATCTCATATTAGAAGACCAAGGCAACAAAATCCAGGTGGCAAACTCAAAACAAGTTTAAAGCAATTGCAATGAACATGCATTCATAAGACAAAATAGTTAGAAAATTTTTGTAACAAAGTGGTTATTACTTCACTTGTTAATTTTTCTTTTGTATGAGTCACATATTTTGTCCTCATTCCAATTGATCGGTAGCTTGCTGAAATCCTATTCTATAAAAGGATTCCCAAGATCATTGGAAGAGGCTGGAAAATCATGTATTTTAAGCATTTTGTAAAGTTTTCAGTGAGGGAATATAGTGGAAAGTGTACTAGATAAGTTTCAAGATTAGAAATAAAGTTAAACGTCTGTGGCATTTTATTAAGGTGGTTATCTTTGATCACATCTTGTAAGCAGAAGTGTGATTCTTTATACTTAATACAAAGATCCTAGTTCCAATCTCTCCAGTAGTGTTCATCTGATGAGTTATGAATTTTTCAAATCATTAGCATAGATCTTATTTATGTGTATGTAGTTGTTTTAGAGTTTTGATCAAGCATCAAATTAAATGATGCTCTAATTGATACATAGATTCATCTGGTTATGCAATAGGATTTCAGAATTTTTATGGGTTTGGGATAATTGTGTTCATGGCCTGGAATCTTTGATAATAATTAACTTCTGCATATTGTATTTGTTTTAAGAGTATAGCCTAATGGATAAGGCACTAATCAGATACTAGTAGTTCTTATGTTGTCACATTTCTAGTTATATGTTGGCTACGTTTCTACAAAGATAGACATAAACTCCAATACGTCCTATATCTTCATAAGTTTGTTATGATCTATTCATCTCATGTACCATTTCATGGTTGATGTTCAATGGGTAATTAGCCAGTTGCCTAGTATCTCTTGGTTATGTTGAGTTTGTATGAGATTCCTTCTTGATTGACACCATAAAGAGTATTTGAAGGTGTTAAAGGGTGTCCCCCCCTTGGTTTAGTAGAACCTAAAGTGTAGAAGTATGATAGTCATGCTTGTTAGTTGGACCTTTGTAGTACATTGAATAATAGTTGGAGTTGGATTCTCTTTAAGATCATGTCAGAAAGTGAAAAGGTTGTTGTCTAGTCATCACATCATAAAAGATAACCAACACAAGTTTAATTCCTAAAATAGGGCTTGACCAAGGCAAGCCCCTCCCCACCAACAAATTTTTCTTTTCTTGTGTGCAGGACCATATTTATATATTTTTGTGATTAGAAGGGGGTGATTTAGGGTTACAATTTTTGTCGGATATTCAGATCTCATATTTTTAGATAGTGTAGGTATAGGTTGACCTCTAATTGTACCAGAGTTAACCTATACCCTCCAAGTCAACCTATTCTTGGGACCTTCATATTTTCATAGTTTGCAGGTCTTAGCTTCCTGATTCCATATCTGGATCTGTTCCAGTTTTTTATTGAACTTGACAGTCTATTTTCTAATCTGAATGTGCATCCTCTACTAACCCTCCAGGTGAGTAAATTCTCCTCTTTGTCATTTTATGGCACTTACTTTCATAGATCAGATTGCATAACATTTACAATTCCTTCTCTTATGGAAAGGAGTAACAAAAACCAAGGCCCCTACATTGAGAAGATCATGAATTGGCACTTTACCTTGTAGTAATCAGGATTCCTTTATGGTAAAGTCTTGGTCTTCTTCCTATAAATATAACACTCCTATTTCACCACCTTAAATTTTGGTGAACCCTCTTTGGTGGACTCTATTTTTCATGTTACAATAGTCATTTCTCACTTGTCCCACTGAGAATCGGTTAATCCAATGATTGCATCCTTCTTGATAGACTTTAGGAAAGGTACCTCACCATTAGCACAAAAACCAGTAACTGCCTTCAGAACCTCCTTGGTGATCTAATATGGTTTGTCAAGCCACATGAACTGATCATGTACATGACTCAGAACATATCACACCCAATCCATCTCAAAGAATGTTGAAAAATTCATGAACTGAGTGAATCTCTTCTCTTCCAAGTACTTTTTACTCATCCTTAAGTACCAAATCCACAAATAGTTCCTTATATTCCTGTACAATTGCAAGATCTCCTGATTCTTCCAGATTGCAGTGTATGAAAGCCCTAATATCTTCTCCATGCAATACACCATAGGGAAATGATGAAAATGAATCGCTTGGGTCATCTTCCATTGATTTATGAGGGTGTTTCTTGAAAATTGGTCTTGGACACTTGGGAGTATCAACAACACGAGGCATATCCATGATTCTAGCTCCAAATATCAAACTGTACAAAGAAAAAAAAACTTTCTCGATGACTTAGGGTTAAGCTATGAAATTACTATTATTTGCTTCTAATTGCTTTGACATCACCTTCAACTATTCTATTATCACTTCTTCAACTCACAAGGTGTGAAATAAAGAGATGGAATACCCTTTAGTTACTTCGCATAACCAAAAAGTGTATAACAATTAATGTGTTGTACCCTAGCTTCAAGTTATCTCAGAACAGAGGATAGAAAATCCATTATCAAACCTTGAAAACATTGGTAAAAGCTTTTGTGAATGATAGAACATGTTCTTAATTTATTTCTACATCTGAATATGTCGATCACATTCGTTGTACTATTTGATTTGGGGGTCAGGTGAAAGATTTTTAATAAAAACTCCCCCTTAGGTCATTGACCTAATCAGTTCACTAATAAAATTTCCACACTAGATGCTGATGTGATCTTACTAGTAGCATCAATCTGTTCTTTTCTAACCCATCTCTTTCTCATTTCCTTCTTAACTCCATCAACATTGATTATTTTCTTCCCTTTATACATTCTACTCATTGTTTCTTTCTACCGAACCTCTTGAATTATTGTATCTACAATTCCTAGAAATGTGACCAGAATTTTTGCAATTAAAACATATCACATTTTCGTACCTTGTTTTTTTTTTATTTATCCTCAATCTGGATTTCTTCACCATGTTTCCAAAATTGTTGCATTTGTCGCAAGTTATGTTTCTTTGGTTCACAGAATTATTCACCTTTGATCTGCATTCATTTGATTTGTGTCCATAGTTGTAGAAAGTGTAACAATAGAGAGAAAAGGATGTATCATTAGATCTTCTATTATTTTGAAATTGTGTCCATTAGGTTATCTCATAGATGTCCTTTTAGGTTCTTCCATCTACTTGTCTGATAAGGTATTGTTCTGACTAGATCCTGATCTTTCTCCCTTCTCAAATCTAGGTCCTTGTATTTCTCCTTTCACCCTTAGGCTTCCCAGCTATTCATCAAGCTTCACTGAACCAAATTTGAATTTTTATTTAATTTCATTAGCTACAACAAGTTCACTCCTAAGAACTTCATTTACCCTTTCAAGTTCCTATCCATTATGTTTTGATTCCTTGAGATCAATCTGTAATTGTCCAACCGCACAATTTAGCTTATGGAACTCCCCATATTTTTCCTTCAAATATTTCTCAAGATTTTTCTTTGCTTCAATCTCCTTAGTCATCTTCATTACCATAGCTTCCATTTTATGGTTCAGGTTGTCTCTATCTTTTGTAATTTGTCCACATTAATCTGATTTCTCTTTTAAGGCTTGTGAATCATCAATGCTTCTTTTTTGCTTCAATTGTTCAAAAAGATCTTTCTTTTTTATCCCTAGATTTGTTTAGTTGTTCCTTCAAATTCTCAATAAAGCTATCAGCATCCTTGAGTCTCTTTTCCATTTCCAACTTGGGAGCATTTGATTTGTCAAGATCTTCAAGTGCAACCAAGAGTTGTCTTTGAACACTTCTAGAAACCATAAACCAAATAGAATTGAAAGTCAACAACACAAACATAAGCAAAGCATCCACAACATTATGATACCATGATTTTTGCATAGAAACTCGAGTAAGGGGAAAAACCATGGTGGGGATGAATCCACAAGTAATTACTTCTGTAGAAATAATAACCTTGTTAAAGGTTTGAGTACATAAGGGGAATGCACATGCATTCAGGCTTACAGCTTAGAGCTCACTGTTCAGATTACAACATATTAAGGCTCACTTCCATACAAAATGATTCAACAACAATTCAACAAAACTGAACTGAGAAGTAGCATCAACTATGCATGTACAGTTCCATGTAAGTGCAACATAATTCTGCTCATCTGTCAACCAAACCTTTAATCAATGATCCTTTGCACACATAACATATATGCATATCATATCTAACCATCACTATATCAAATCATCATAAAAAATCAAGCTTATATATCCATTTGTAAAGATAATATCTCCACTGGTCGGCCTCAATAACAATATGAATAACGTGTGAAGTGTCGGCCAGATCCAAGCTCAAAATGAGTTCCTAACCTTGAAAAAAAATATAGATATCATCATACATGTTGGTTATATCATCTACAACTCTCTAACTGATAAAATCATCGATCTATTAAGATCGTTGGTTGATCCATCAACATATTGTCACTGTTATTCACTATTCTTTGTATAACCGATACTCAGAATGCCATAACTTGATCATCTGATAATATTAACTGATGCAAACATAGAATAAGGTAGAGAATACCTTACTGAAACTCCTCCTAGGTTCGCTGACTAAAACTCCATTGTACTAGTCTGTACCGAACCATATACCGAACTGTGTAGATCCTATGCCAATTTCTCCATATTTAGCTGAATCTTCATTCTAACCTTTGGTAACTCCAAAATCTGACAAATGAACATAATAATCATGTATATTTTCCATCAATGACAACATACAAATCATCTATATCAGTGTCTCTTGCCAACCTTACCTTCCTGAATTAGATCGATGTGCCTTGGTTGTTTCTGGTCACTAGGTTGTCATGGTAATTTCTTCTGTAGCATGATTCCATCTTGTAATATAAATATTGTATCCCTGTAGATAATGACATGCCTTATACTATTGTCGTTCTAGTTTGATTTGACCCTTTACCTGATCATCTTCTTATTACACACTGAGCTACAGATCTTGACACCCTTTGATGAGTCCATTGCTATGAAGTCCTTTAGCATGATATATTGCCCTTGAATTACTTTACCATGTTATGCTCATGTAGGATGAACTTGAAATCATGCACTATATTGTTCAGCATTATCTTTTGTGAAACCTTGTTGTTCAATATGTGGGTATGTGCAGGATCATGGTATGCCAAAAAGTGGCTATGTGAAAAAGAAGGCCTGATTGGTAGAATGATTGAAAAATATCTATAAATTTCAAATGGCATAACATTTTTTAAATCTAAAACATGTGCCACATTCTATGCTTCACCTACTATAAGAAAAAAATAAAAAAAAATCCAATTTGATTAAGTTTAGACTAAGTTAAGGTAGTCAGACATGGGAGTTTTTATATTCTAGAAAAGTTGTAGAAGAATAATCATAATTAATTATTTACTAGGAAAAAAATTACAAAAAAATATGCGTCACATTGGTACATGAATCTACTACTTATATATAGAATCTAGTAAAAAAATATTATGATTTGATTGTGTTTAAGTTGCTCAGACATACACCTACTTCTTATCTTTTTAGTCCTGATTGATATACTGATTGAAAAATAGCTATAGCTTTCAAACAGTATAACATTTTTGAAATCCTAAACATGATTCACATTCTATGCTTTTCCTACTACAATAAAAAATAATAAAAAAATTCATTTTGATGAAGTTTAGAGTAAGTTAAGGTGGTCAGACACAAAAATTTTTATATTTGGGAAAAGTTGTAGTAGAAAAATCATAATTAATTATTTACTTAGAAAAAAATTACAACAAAATATGCATCACATCCGTACATGAGTCTACTACTTATATCTATAATCTTGTAAAAAAATATTATCATTTTATTGTGTTTAAGGTGGTCAGACATACATCTACTTCTTATCTTTTTCCTGAAATTCTCATATTACTGCATATAAATTTGAAATTTCACCATATAGAATTTTTTTTTTTTAAATGGCTTGTAGAAAAGAAACTAAATTCAATTTGCTACAAATTCTCTTCTTAGACATTTTTTATATAAGATTGATAACTTGTTCAAATTTTTACATCAACTTTCCTAAACCTAATTTTCTAAATTTTCATTGTCACTTAAGGTCCTGGTTTGGCATACCATTATCCTGCACATACCCATGTCCTTACCTCTATTTTGTCAGGAAATATGCTAACCATAGCCAGATGGCTACACCAAATGTTTTTAATGATCTCATCTAGGAAAATATGTGCTATTCTCGATAGTAAACCATAATGAATTGTTGTTATGAATAGCATGTCTTTTCCATATGAGATAACATTTCTGATATAGAAAGTACATCTTATTATGATCAACCTAGTCCCAAAACCACATGTTGGGCTCAACCCTTGTGGGAGCCCATTTTATCCCACATATTGAAATATGATGAATGCATACTTGTTCCTGCACATTAAAACAAATTTGTTGGATAAAAAGATTAAGCTCTGATATGTTTTATTTTCTGGATCCTTCAATTTGACTTGATGCAATATGCAAGTAATTTTTGTATAGTTATTGATGCACGAGTTTAGGATAATGATCTCAGGCTCTAAGAAAAATTTATTACCACCCCGCAGGTGCTTTGAAGACACGAGAAGCGTATTGAAGATGAAGTTGTTGTTGTTTCAACAATGGTTCGTCATTCATCAGGTAATGACATATCCTTGTCCTTTTCTATGCTTCAATTTTTATGCATATTTTACTTTATGATGCATCTTTTCAGTCAATCCCACAGCTTGTGTGGGATATGTATCTTACTTTCTAAATAAAGAATACTTTTATTGCAATCATTTGTATAACTCTGAGTCTTGTTAAAACATTTTCATATCATGATGTACATTTTTTATCAACATTTAACTTCAGCAAATATACTTAATGAAACCAAAATTTACCTTAGATATTAGTTGAAAACTCATAATCAACTTGCGTTATTGAGCTGATAACAAAATTAGGCTACAATTATTCTTGAGTATTCATGTTGAAGATGAGATCCTTTGTCTAGGACCTCACTAGTTCGTATCTCTAATAAAACCATTTACCCTTTAAATAAATATATGCATTTTGTCAAACAAAATTGCAAGAACTACATAGAAATGTTGGAATCACACTCATCTACGAAGAATCTGGGTGCCTAACAATTTGAGAGACACTGGTAATGATAATGTGATGATTAATTGATGACATGTCTATGATTCTTATCACTAAGATTTAAACCTCTTTTAAAATGTTATTATCACATATTCATGTTGAAAGTGAAAGCCAGTGTATAAACCTTTTACCAAACAAAATCTTAAAAGAAAATGTGGATCTTGATACATAGAGATCACCAACCAAATAAAAAAAGGTTGGGGTCCCCCCTCATCTCCAAAGAATCCGGGTGCCTAACAATTAGAGATATACTCCCGGCCTACCTAAGGATAAGGTAGGTATTGACCCTCCTTAGCTACTCTCTCTCCCCTCTCCGGGGTACAATTGACTTGTAATATCATACGTACACCCCTCAAAGGCTGTGGACACTTGGCAAATGGTGCCCTTTACAAAATAATACAATCAACAGTCCTAACTCTGTCTCCCTCAACAACACAACACCATATTTTACGTATGATGTGATGTTTTGATAAAGATGGCGTCCCTTCGAGTCTGCTCTATACTGCCATGCAAGTACCCAGTTAAGACAACTATACATACTACCTATCTTTTATTTATGACATTGTTTCTCATCACGAGCTTGACGTTTTAGAGATCTACGTACATACCATAGCATCTAATATTTTTCTTTTCTTTTGGGTGGGGACTTCAGGAAAAGAGATTTTGTTTTAAGGCCTGTGCTCGCACGCTTGGCTATGGTGGTGATGGCCAACTTCTAAGCCAAGAAAATCTAAAATGGCTACCACCATTATCACCATCAATGGCGTACTTTTATAGCTTTTGGCTTTTGCTTTTGGTGTTGTTTTGCAATGAGTTCATTCATTGCAGTGTTGAATTGGAAGTTCCGAGTAACGTTGGTCAAAAAGCCATTAAAGATGGCATCGTAGTCTACCATGCTATCAATGCTATTCATATCTAAAGATCCTCAAGTTGTGTGTATTGCTTTTGTCTCTCCATAGTACACGGCAGCATTTATCATGGATTCAGCGGTCTACTTGTATAGATTGTAGTTTTATATTCATTGAAAACAAATAATGGCATCATATATTACTATAGTATTCAGGTTAAGTGTTGATTATATATGATATTGGATAAGTCTGAGTCATGTCGAATTATGTTGTGACATTGCTATTATGATAGAAATTATGTAGTTTTTTAGTCAAATTCATTGGCCCATGTTTCATGAGTAGCAGTTCTTAAGAACCCATTTCTGATTAGAATGATAGAAACACTTAGCAATTAGTGCATCTAATGCTCACAGAGGTGAAGCATTGGGCCTTCCCAGGGGGTCACCCATCCTAGTATTGCTCCAACACGAACACTCATAACCATGGAGATTCCTCCAAGGTGAAGCCCACTTTCAATTGTGTAGATTTTGGGTCAAATTCATTAATCTATGTTTTATGAGTAGTAGTTTGGATGAATGTAATATCACAATTTGACTGTGTAATTTTTGGGTCAAACTCATTGAGCCATATTTCATGACTAGTAGTTCATACAAACACATCTCCAACTTAACAAGAATGGCTTGTATTAGGACTTCTTGGGAGGTCATCCATCCAAGTTCACTTAACATTAATTGCATCGATGTGAGACTAATATGGATGAAGTATTAGGACTTTTCTTGGGAGGTCATCTTTTCCAATTCCACTTAAAACTAATTGCATCGATGTGAGACTAATATGGATGAAGTATTAGGACTTTTCTTGGGAGGTCATCTTTTCCAATTCCACTTAAAACTAATTGCATCGATGTGTTGCTAACATGGATGAAGAATTGAGACTTCTCAGGAGGTCACCCATCAAAACTACTTCAACTCAAACATTTAATCTTGTAATTTATCCCAAGATCAAGCACACTTGGCTTGATACCCTATTTGCAAAATCTTAAGCATGTGTTGATTGTTAAGTAGATCTCTCTAGAAGTATTGATGCTTCACTCTTGGGAGCATCACCTAGATGCAATGATTGTTTAGTGGGTCATCCATTCTCATGCAAGATAGGTTCATATGAAGTTTGACTCAAAAATTATGTAGGTAAACTTTGGGAGCAATATCATGTCGTGGTATTTATACTAACATAGGATAAATTAAATGTAATGCAATTATATTATATTTTAAAGGTGAATAGAGGTAGAAAGAAGTTATTATTTTCATTGTGATTAAGTCAAATTACTTTTGTAATTAAAATATTTTCAAACATTTTTTAACTAAAAGTCGTCTATGTTAATTTCAATAGATTAGAAAAATATAATATCTCTAATAAGATTCATTGTGGGAAGAACAAACTTAAGCACTCACATGTTGGTGGTAGTGGTGGTCTTTCATTGTGGGACAGAATCATTTAATAATTTATTGTGATAGTGTTGATTGACTTTTTAACTTATTAACACATTTCACGAACAATATTAGTTCGCACAAACTCGTCTTGTGAGAATGAATGGTCCACTCAACACTCATTGCATTTGGGCAATGCTCATAAAGGTGGAGCATTTGGACTTCTTGAGAGGTCGCCCATCCAAAGACTACTACAACTCAAACATAAATAACCTTGAAGATCCCCTCAAGATCAAGTCCACTTAGCTTGCTATCCTGTTAGCAAAACATTCATCAAGTGTTAAGTGGACCTCTCTGAAATCCCTGATGCTTTACTAAATTATTACTAAATTATAAATTTATTTCAATAGAATGTTATCTCCAATAAATTCCATTGGGGGAAGAACAAACTTATGCTCTCACGTGATGGTGGTGATCATTCATTGTGGGACACAATCCCTTTTAGTAGTGAGAGTAATTGAGGTCTATACAGATTACGGACAGCTACTTTATGTCCCTGGACTTTAATCTACACAGAGATAATTACTTCAGTCTTCAATCTTAAGAAGAAGAAGCAGAAGAAGCATTCATTCTCACTCTTCACATGACCAGCTTCATATTGATTTTTGCCTCGTAAGAAGTGGACAACTATTCAAAGCGACTGCCTTCTTACATACTCCGTGTCAGCCCCATTATCAATACCACTCAACTTTTAAATTTTACATTAAAACAATAAACAATACACGATGGCCATGAAAGAATAGTGCTTGGATCACCACAGCCATGTAATATGCTGTCATTTTCCTGACATGTATTGGTATTGTAAGAGCACATTTGTCAAGATTGAAGAGAGTGATATAGTATTTTTCAAACATGGCTTTTCATCCTAGGTCTTGTTCAGGTCCCACGTTCTTTATGCCTCTTAAACAAATGTCTTGAAGATAAGCAATAAGCCATTTTCAATGGAAGAAATTTTAACAATGAAGCTCAGATGATTCGATCCATCCTGTGACCTATGACCACACTCTGATCTACCTCATATAGATCATAAAGTATGGGTAGGTTTTTTTCTAACTTCTTTTTACATTACAATTAATGGACCTGGCCAACATGCATTTTGGGAGGAAAGTAGAGCCATGGTTGGTGTCCATTGAAAAATTCAACCTTCCAATTAAGTGAAGTTATTCTTTGAAAATCTATTATTTTTTAAATTTAAAACTTTTGAGAGCTCATTAGGTTTATAAATGAGGAATCTAGGACTAGTCTTTATAGGGTTCATGTCGATATCGGTTGTTCTATAAGAATGATTTTTTTTGAATAAAATCCTCTACAATGTATCATATGTGATCATTTTTTCTATATTACTTTATAGAGTTCATGTTGATAAGGTTGTTTCATTAGAATGATATTTTTTGGAATTAAAAAATATTACACTTCTAAATGCATATTACATTTTGGTAGTAGTTTTATAGTGGTAATTGGGCCTTAATGTCTATATTTATGTTGATATGTTTTCGCTTCTTCAATTACTAGATTGTAATGTTAGTAATGACCAATTAGTGCATTGACCTATTAAATTTTGTATCATTTCCTTTCACAATTTTAAATCAATAGAGATAAATTATGAATAAAATTGTCTCAAAAAGCATAAGAAGTCAACATCATAAGCTACTAAAGTAAAATTTCATGAACCAAAATTGTTTTAACTTGTATGATTTAAATTGAGGCCTTTTAAAGCATGTGAAACTCTGTAAACTTGAATGAGAGGAAGATAATGTTTAATGATGCAAGAGCCATAACGAATTATTTAGATGAAACCGTTAAATAATTCAGGTTCCAAACAAACAATGCTAAATAAAGGACCTTAAATTCTTGAGTTGAGACTGTAACAATATTAATATATTTTGGTTATTGTCAGTTTGAACTAAGTTCATATTTGCACCCTCACATTTGACCTAGGTGAAGTTAACAAAATGAACAAGGGATAGATAAAAAAAAAGTCAAATGCATGCAAATAGAACCTTTTATCTTTCTCTCCTCTTTCTCCTTAGATTGAGCTAGAGAAGAGTTACAACCAATACTCTTTTTATTGGCTCATTTTATGTATGAAATGTGGTTTCTTATGAAACTAATAGCATACTAGTAGTATTGAGAAGATAAGAGATCAAATGAATAGCTCATAGGAATATGATGCAGATGAATTGGATAGAAAATGTCCACATGGTATGAGAGGCCTTCATTTCAAAGGAATTCCAAGAGAAAAAAAAAAGAGAGCCAAGATTCACTGATTGATGGATGACGAATCTTGATTAAGGATTAGGGCTTGGATTGAATTTTTAGTCAGATGAAAAGTGTCTCATGTGATGAAGAGTAGGCTCGAGGAATGGAGGGCTCATAATTGATGAGAGCTCTCATGCAACAAGGGTTGGACAAATGTCAATAAAACATTAATTGGAAAAGGTGGCTATAAAATCAATGATAATGATTAGACATAAGAAATAAGAGATGGATAAGATTTGGTGGGATTAGTTTAAAAAGTTATCTTGAGAGGCAAGATTTGATCTCAAAATGTCAAATTTTACTTTATAGAGGAGGAAAATATTTTCTTGTTGCAGGTGGGAGAATTTAAAATTAGGGTTTATTTGAAAAGAAGATTCTTGTCACATGTACACAAGAATATATATATATATATATATATATATATATATATATATATAAGCAATTTAGTTGAAGGATTTGNAAAAATATATATATATATATATATATATATATATATATATATATAAGCAATTTAGTTGAAGGATTTGGGTGGTGAGGTTGACCTAATTATATTTATTTAATTAAGGTGGAGGATAAAGATGAAAGGATAAAATTAATTAAATAAATTTAAATTTAAATAATTAAAGGTGAAGAATAAGGTAAAGTTAAATTAATTAGATATAAACAATGACTATTTATTTAATTAATGGCTTAGAGCAAGATAAAATGAAGTGTGTTTAGGTTGGTAAGCTAATTTAGGTGTTTACACTTGCATGTCAAACCATAGCCATTGAGTTGAGTAATATATTAGGAAGTTTATCATTAGTGATGCAGGAGCATCCAGGGTGTAAGAGCAATCTTGCATCATCAAAAAATATTGTCTAATTTTTCAATAAGGGCTATTTTGGGCAGGGTTGCTACTTTTTTTGCAAGTTTACTATTTTTAGTAAGTTTTTGGTTTGACCACAAATTGTTCCAATTACTTCCCTGGAGGTTCATTTTGGATATATATATATAAGCATGTTGGTAAAGTTTTGTGGCAAAAACAAGTCTCATTTTGAAGATATTGAATTTTTTTTGTTTTGATGGGGTGGTATGAAGATGTTGAACTCAATTTTGAAGGCCTTGGAGGCCCCGGGAGGGGTCAATACTTGTCTAGGATGGTTTACACATGAATAATTATAGAGCGCTTTGAGAGGTTTCTAGAAAGTGGTTATAATAGAAAATTGGGTATACAGTTCAAAAGTTGTAGCTTTTAGAAGTTGCTGATAGAATAAATATAGCACACACAACTAAGAGGGGGGTGAATCAGTTCTAACCAAAAACTCAAGACCTTTAACCAAATTATCAACTTAATCTCAGATCTGAAAGATAAACATGAATGCACAATATTATAACACAATAATCAACACATAACACCAAGATTTTTGAGGTACAAAAACCATGGTGGGGATCAAACCTACAAGATGAATGTAATATGTTAAAAGCAATATACCTTTTAAGGAGTATTATAAAGGGGAATGTACATGCATTCAGGTACACTGCCTAGAGCTCACTACTCAAATACAAAAGGATCTCAATCCCAAAGAAGGCTCACTGCCTTACAATAATCTCTGATCTCAAATAATATAGGACATCTGATGTAGGAACATCCTAGAAAAGTTGGCAATCCTATGTCGACCAAAAAATATGTTTAAGTTATGTTTTGTGCTCGGTAGGTGAGTTGGCAGAGCTTGGTGGAGTTTGGTTGTTCTTAGTCATTTCGGTGCTCGATTCTCGGTGGAAGGAGTGTCTTGCTTCACTGAACAAACTCAGTGTCTGTTGGCAACGTTGATTCACCGAACGGGCTCGGTGGCTTTGTTTGTGCTCGATACTAACTTGAGGGTTTTGGTTGATGAGCTCACCGATTAGCTTTTATGGATTGGGTAGACATTGGAGATTGCATCTATGATTTGAGGGGGTCATTGGCATCGTGCAGAGTTTTGAGGTGTGTAGATTTGATGCATTGGATCTTGTATGTACCTAAATCTGATTTGGTGCTTTCTTCTATATATTTATTGTTTGTTTGCAGCCGACTGGGTCATTTAATAGGATTCATCGTGGATTGTATTGGGTTGACTCTCATTTAATATTTGTTTGTGAAGCCGACTTGTGGTTGTGTTGTATATAAGGAATATGTAGGTAGCATTTAGGGGAGAGCAGAGGGAGAGAGTGGAAGAGTTGATAGAAAACAGTAATAAGTGGGTAAGAAAGAAAATTGTAAGATTGCTTGGTGGCTTGCGAGCACAAGCTTAGATCTAGTTTCTTTCACTTAGATGTAGGGTAGACTAGTGTAGTTGGATCTTGTGAGATCTTGTTGAATGTTTTGATGTATTGGTCATAGATGGGAAGGCCTTATAGCCTGACATATTGCATGTAATTGATTTTCAGAGATAATATAAGTTAATAGAAGTTGTTATATTTGTTGGTGTTGTGTTTCCGATGTTGTTCTTATGGTTGGCTACAAGTTTGGACAGTCCATTATTGGATCCTCTGAGCTTGACTGCATCAAGTGGTATCAGAGTTGGTTCGGTATTAGAGGTGGTCAATTGGGATTTGTTGCAGAGGGTTTTTTAAGATCTTGGAAGATGCCTCCGAGAAGATTGGACCCTAGGGCGATTGTAGATCTCTTTGATGAGGTAAAATCGAAAGTGATAGAAAGATTTAGATCTGAGATAGCGACGATGAAGAATGAGATGGTAGCTGAAATCATGAGGGCTATTACTGGTTTGCGGAGGAACCCTGTAATAGAGGATGGCTATGAGGAAGCTACCAAAGATTTTGAATATGCTACCGAAGGTGCTAGATATACTAGAGATGACAAAGATGATCGGTTGGAAAGATCTATGGCTCGGTTGAATACAAAGCATAGGACAAAAGTGTCTAATTTTCAGGTACATTGAACCCTGAGGACCTAATTGATTGGATCAGGGAATTAGAAGACTACTTTGAACTAGAAGATATTGGAGACCCTCTCAGAGTGAGGTTAGCACAAACTAAGTTGAAAAGACATGTTGCCTTATGGTGGAAAGAGTTACAGAGAGATAGGGAGGAAGAAGGTGAGATGAAAATCACTCGGTGGAGATTAATTATGATAAGGTTGAAGGATAAGATCATACCTATCGACTATGAACTTGAGTTGTTTAAGAAGTTGCAGAATATGAAGAAGAAAGATCTCAGTGTGAAATACTATACTGAGGAGTTCTACAATTTGACTATTAGATCTGGACATAGGGAGATGTCTAAGGAAAAGGTTGTCAGATATGTTAATGGTCTCAAATTCAATATCCAGGATGAGATTGGCATGTTGAATACTAGTTGGGTTCAAGATGCTTATCAGTATGCACTAAAGGCAGAAGATAAGTTGAAAAGGAGACATCAAGGTAACCCCCGATGGAAAGAGAAGCAAGAGCAGTAAGTAAAGGATAACCCAAGAGTTGAGGAGGAACCAAGACTTGTTGAACCGAGGAGAAAGGCATGTAGAGGTGTATTCAGAGGTACCTGTTATAACTGTGGTGAAGAAAGGCAGTGGTCATTTAAATGTCCCCATGTAGATAAGAAGGTCAGTAGTCACCAAAATGTTGTGGTGAATGAAGTTGCAGAGAATGAACCTGAGGTGGAAGGTGTGAATCTTTAACTTAGAAGAACATTGTTGCCCCTGAAACAAGATGATTCTTATCAAAGGAAGAACTAGTTCAAGACTGTGTGTAAGTCTGGTGGTAAATGTTGTAAGGTGATTGTTGATGGAGGAAGTACTGATAACTTGGTTTTTGAGGAGATGGTTCGGAAGCTTAGTTTAAGAAGGATGAAACATCCTTGTCCTTATAGGATAAGTTGGTTACAAGAAAATAATGCAATGGAGGTGAAGGAGCAATGCATGGTAAGTTTTCACAATGGTTCTTATAAGGATGAAGTATTATGTGACATTGTGGGGATGAGTTCTTGTCATGTTTTACTTGGAAGGCCTTGACAGTATGATAGAGAGTCTATTCATGATTGTGAGAGGAACCTCTTTACTATCTTGAAAGATGGACATAAGTTTATTTTAATTCCTTTGAAGGATGAAGACAAAGGAAGGAGGAACTTAAGAATTGGTAGCAAATATGAGATGATTGCAGGGATTGGTGCAGACATTACGGTTCAAAGATCTTAAAACACTTCAGAGAGTGATCGTGATAATCTAGAAATCAGAAGAAGAACCGAGGAATGGGTGTATCAGTTAAGGACTCGAAGGATATGTATAACAATAATCAGTTTTGGATCTATGTGATGAATCCCAGAAGATGTTTGTATTATTGGATTATTGGATTAGGTCTTTAGGTGAAAATAACAAATGTTAATACTAATGTCATGCGATCTAGTTCATTTCAAGGTACTGCAAATCAAAGCCAAGGTCTTGGTGCAAGTGGCCAAAATCTTGGAGGTGGTTTTCAAAGAAGACCCATGCATTTGGAGACATATAAACAATTATATTTTGATTATATTCTAGGCCAGCCAAATGTCTTTCCAAATGAAATAAGGGATAGAATCCCTAAATTTAGTGGAAATAATGTAATAACTAGTGAAGAGAATCTAAAGGCTTTCTCTAACAAAATGAATAACTATGAAATAGAGCATGAGGATATTGTTATGAAGCTATTTGTACAATCCTTAATTGAAGATACCAGAGATTGGTACAATTGCCTTGATAATGGAAGTATTAGTTCATGGCATGAGTTTACACAATGTTTTAAAGAACACTATGGTGACCAGGTGAATTCCAGTTATATGTTGAGTGAGTTCAATAACATCAAGAAGTTTCAAAATGAAAGTGTAACTGAATTCAATAGCTGGTTTCAGAAGGCCATGCATAGACTATTCCAAGTGTTGAGGTTAGATGAAAATGTATGTCTTACTACATATTGCAATGCACTGGATGGTAATATTGCCTATCTTGTAAGAGATAAGAATCCTAGTACTTTAAGGGATGCCTACAAGATGGCAGTTGTATGCACCCTAAAATGGTCGCCTAGACTTTGGGACCCATTTATCATTTTATCAATTTATCAATTTCCTAAATCAATGCTTTGGAATATTTTCAATTCAAATCAATTTCCTTGATCAAATTGTAATCAATTCAATTATTCAATTATTTCAATATTTCCTAAGGTTTGATCATTTTTATCTAATTAAAAGATTTAATT
>MU227620.1:1715196-1736491 GCA_018584345.1 Thuja plicata | reverse complement strand
CTATTTTAGCATGATAACAATGCATGAAATGAAGATGGTTTGCTCTTGGCAAGAGCCTCTATTTATAGAGTTTTGGAGGGAAAGGAAGGACTTGGATGAGGTGGATCATATGTGGCATCCACATAGAGGACACAAGGGAAAAAAGATAAGCCATGCAAAAGTCAACCCAAGCCTTTAAGGTTTGAGAGGCTCAAGGTTTGCTCACACATGTGTGAGCAACACTTGGGGAATGGAGTGGGGGACAAAAGAGTGGTTGTATTAAAGGAGGTTGGTGGCTTCCTTTTTGAGGAGTTGCTCACACATGTGGGAGCATTCCATTAGTGCTAAAAAGAGTAGGAATCACACTTTAAGTGTGACTAGTGTGTGTTTAAGTGAGGAAGTAGGTTTATTAAGAGGAATAGGTAGAGTAGGGTAGGAATAGAGTAGGTTTCTAGGTAGGATTAATAGGTTTTATTAACTTTAATCTTGGTTTAGAACAATATTAGAAATGTGGGGAAATAAATGAATTTAAAAAGGGATTTATGGAGGGTAATGTATTAAATAAGATTTAATACATTAAAAGACATAGTATTTAAATTAAATTCAAATACTTAGGAGCATGAATCGTATTTAATTAAATAAATTTAATTAAATAAATAGAAGAATATAACAAATATAATTAATTAAAATTAATTATAATGTTATGGGAATATTAATTAAATTAATATAAGGACAATTTTGGACGTCTACAGTATGTATCATAGATTTTGGATCATAGACTATGGTTATGTGATCATATGAGATCAGTTTATTGTACCCTGGAGCATTATGGCTTGAGCCCTATGTTGTGATGTGTATCCCCTGTGATGTGGGCTATTGTGTGACTGTGTAGCTGGATATCTACTCTTTCTTGCTACTACATCTTAGTGATAGAAAATATATTGTGTGCTTGTTAACACGTATGTTACCATGTCCAATCAGTTTTGATGACATTTGTGTTGATTAAAACAATAAGAAAGATTTGAAATGACATCTTGCTCAAATTGTTTAATAAAAGGTTTCCTTAGAATGGTAAAACTACTATATATGGTTATGAATACAAAAGAATTTTGATGATTAAATCTTTTATCTTGGTATGGATTGATGTAAGTGTGGCAAATTTTGAGGAAATTAAGTGAATGGATTAGTATGCTATGTTAAAGTGTTGGTGTTTGAGTGCATTCTATATAAGTTGATGTACTTTCTATGTGTGGGTTAATGAAAGTTTAGTGCAAACCATTGTTCAGTCTGAACCATATATGTGATGAGTAGATAGTTTCTTGTAAAGGTTATGTTTAAGGCTAAAAAAAATGAAGGTTAAGGGACCACCTTATGATTAGAAAAATACATTTTAGAGCGTTCATGGCTAACTTTTTCATACAAAATTGGTCTACATTGTTGCCTATGTGAAAATGCTTAGTTTGTTCTTTGATACTAACTTAAGGAAAGCCAACACCCATGTGTTATGGAGCAAGTTGAAAACATAGAAACTAATCCAAGGAGTAAGGATCTTAGTAATGTTGGTAAAAGGATGTTTCAGGACTGATGCGTGGTATACTTCCATCTTATTTATTGTGACTTCCCGGAGTAGGTCGAATCTTAGGGGGGGGGGATGTAGTGCCTCACAAACCCTATCATAGCAAGAAGGTGAGATGGTTATAAATGCTACTTGAGATACTCAACTTGATTTAAATGATGTAGATATTTAGTGAGTTATTAGATTTAACTAGTATTATTATGTTTCACCTATAGATCAACCTAAATTTCCTTCTAGAATCTGATATGCTAGGGGAGTAATTGAAAATACAACATGGCTTAATTTCTATGCAACCGTAAACTACAATAGAAAGTTGTTTTGTGCTAGAGAGTATAATGATTTATCTATGGAAAATGAAGAAATGATAACTAAGATGCAAGACCCCAATTAATGGCTAAGGAATGGAGATTTTTGGATGATGGATAACAAGATAGGAAATGCCATAGAGATTTAATATCCTTTTTGAATCCCTCAATTCAACGTCGTATAAGAAGAATGGAGACTATAATATTTACATACACCAATGCATTAATATTTTCCTCGTGTTGCACTATACATTAATGATTGTAACCAATTATTAATTAAATTGTGTTAAAATATGATATAATGGGAAGTATAAGAAAATCAACACAAACATCATGAAGGAGAGATTTAATAAGGATTAAAAATAATATATTATGTCAACTAACTCACCCATTAGGTATGTTAGTTAATAGTAATGTCAATTGAACATATTTTATGAAAATGTTTTAGAGTATAATTATTATTATTTTAAGATGATTTCTTTTAATTAAGATATATATATATATATATATATATATATATATATTTCATTTTGTGATTTCACATTAAACATTATTCCTATTTAATAAATTTAATGAATGGTTTGAAAGATGTATCATAATTGTGCACATTAAGTTCTATTATTATCATTATTATTATTTTTGAAAGGTGGAGCGAGGATTCTCTACAACGATAATGATAAGGATAAATATTATAAATCTGATATATGATTAATTGAAAGAGAAAAATAGTGGGCAGAGGTGGTGGTAGTTGCCGAAAATAATGAAGCTTTAATGTATCTTTAAATTAAGTAGTTGGTAGCCATGCTAGACTCCATTAATATCTCTGCAAAGCTGCTGCGTCTTTTCACACTTTTCAAAAGGTATGGGATTGCGAACTCCAGGGGAGGATGCCATGTGCGCACTCTTGGCAACAACTCTACAAAAAAGAAAAAGAAAAAAAAGCCTACAAAACTACAAGATCATAAGGGAAGCCTTTACCCAAACGAGGGGGTTTGATGGTTTTCCATGTGGGGGTTTGGGTAGTGTATGTGGATGGCAGATCCATACTTATTATAATGGGGATTATTGGATCTTAGTGAGATTCTGTGGATGAAAAGATTTATTCTAGGGCCTTCTTTAATTTATTTTCATCAATTTCTCAAGGTAATATTTTCTTCATCTCCATATTTCTTTAATCATAAGTCTATATTCATGTTACCTTGTTTATGTTTATATTTTGTTTCCAAGCACCCATTTTATCACAGCCACAAGGAAGTCAACAAAGATTGTTGAATCAGGCTTTATAACTAGGTAGACATAGCTAATTTATTTAATTTGTTTTCACATGATGCTTGACCCAATATTCATAACGGTCCGCATAATGTAGTCTTATGCATTAGTTAATCAATTCAAATTTTCCAGCAAGTAAAGTATAACTTCTATTTATATACTCATACATAATTTTCATATTTCTATGTTTTATGTATGTAGATTCAAACATGCAAAATTTCCAGGTAGTATAGTATAAATTCTATTTATAACTTTATTCAAAATTTTTAGTTTTTCATGTTATGTATATAGACTCGAACAAATAGGTAATGAATTGTGTATATAATTATATGTGATTTAAGTTAATTATATTATGGAAATTATAATGTACATATGATTTTTATTTTTATTTGTAAAATTACATTAGATAAAAAACAAAAAGGGTTAACAAAGAAATTATAGACATTTTCATGATAATGTTTACATCAAATTAGTCTTGTATAATGCTTCATGATGTTGTTGGAAATAAAATGTGTCTAATGTTATAGAACATTGGAGCATTACATTTTGGTCATTTTGATGATATCAATTCTGAAGGTAAGGGTGGAGAAATTTATATGCTTAACGTCAAGTCAATTATATGATTTAAAAAAATTATAAATCTTACATAATATTATCTTATAGTAAAATGATTATGATCATGATTATGATTATAGAGAGAGTAAGAAGGGATCAATAGCTTTTCAACTATGTAAATGAAACTGAGTTATCCCTTTTGGAATATGGTAGAATCAAGATGCAAAATCCTCTTTTGAACCAATATGCTTATTTTGTCTATTCTGGAGTAGGTCTGTATAGTTAAAATGACTTCTTATTATACATTGAGATATGGTGAGTAATAGCATTAGATCACTCATATGTCTAATCTTTCTTCTGAATATTTATGGATGTTCATGTATATTCTTGTAAAATCGTGCAAGCTTGTGAATACTCTTGTATATACCTTTGGATTCTTGTGAAAGTCATAAAATTTTGTGTGGTCTTTCACACTTTTATAAACACTTATGGGATTCATAATAGATCACACCACCCTTCTTGTACTCTTCTACCCAATTCTGTTAGGATTGTGGGTCATGGTCTCATGAGGTTCATGTCATGTGTGCTACTTCTCTTTATGTAGGTTATTTAAACTTATAGTTATCTTATGTAACATTGGATGACGGTGTTGATATATTATATTTTTAACCATGGTTTTGTTCATGTTTCACCAAGTGGGTGGTAGCCGATTGTGAAATTGTCTGGGGACTCCACTGTAGAAAGTGTTGCATACCCACTTTTTATTTTTAATATCCTTTTAACTGTATTGAGTTTTTTTTTTGCACTTTCTTTTGTGAGCCAGCGTTATTAAGTTTAGATTTAAGTAACGAACTACGATGTCTTTGCGAGTTACGTAGTCAAGGCCATCTACAATGAGTCCCTGAGGCATTAGGTCTGGCCATAGGTCTTGCACTTTTGATTTCTTTCGAGATCTTGCCACCCCTTACCAATATTTTTGTATAGTTTGCATCTCTTTATGAAACTAGTTTTAAAACACCTTATGATTGATTTAGCTAATTTATTGGTGTAGCTTATCTTATGATTATGTATGTAATTATCAATGAATTTTATATTATGCATCTAGTTGTGTAGCCATATATATAGGTGGAGGAAATAGAGAGGCAAGGAGAATATGATACACATGCAATAAAGAGAAACTCGGGTATGTAATGGCATGATTTGTTTTTTTTTATTGAACATTATAATAAATATTATTTTAAGTAGATTCATTGTTCTTCTAAACTATAGATAAATGATAAGACAAGTATGCTATGATCTTTTTCTTTAATCAATCTAGTATGTTTTTTTTTGTTTTGTGAGAAAAAAAATAATAAATAATAATTATTGCAATTAGTTAAGTTTTGAGTATAAAAAAAAAAATTGGTTGTGTGTTGTCCATTTTAGTGAATTAAATTTGGGCATTACATTACTGAGCCAAAAAGAATACCCTCAATAATGAGCTCTAAAAACATAAAATATGCCATAGATCTGAAAGGGTCGGATGCATGAGAAAACCCCATAAAATCAGGAGCTACACTGCTAGAAATTGAAGTGTAACTGATCCACAAACTCCTCTAAGCCATGCACAATTGAAGTGTCACTCAAAACTGCCCCAAAACTGTTCCAAATCCTCTAGAAGAACGTAGAAATTGTGGGGGTTAGGTATGAGGATAAATCCCACCAAAATAGGGATATAACTACTGTAAATTGTAACCAAATTGCTGAAAAAGTCTTCCCAATTGATGATAACTGAACAACAGCTCCAAAACACCTCCAAAAGAGCCCCAAAGTGTTGTAAACAAGGCCTAACTGCTCCAAAATTGATTCTGAATAGAAAGAACTCCTCCTTGACTAAGCATGAGACAAGAAAATAACTAACGGTCAACACCTAGAAAAGTGTAATTCAACCTATGGCTTGACTCCTAGACAAGACCTCCAAATGCACTAAGAATAATTAATAATATTTATCTTATAAATCTGAAAAACTATTATTATTACTTCACAAATAATGTGCAAAAGAAAACTCCCCTAAGACTTAAATAAATTATTTATTTATTAATTATTAATTAATAACTATTATATGATAATATTTTTTTAATTTTAAAAATGAATAGTATAACTATTCATTTAAGATTAGATATATAAAAATATAGTAGTTAATAATTAATGATAAATAAATAAATAAGAATTTATATAATATTTTACAGTCATATTTAACCCCTGCTGGTGGGAAGGGGTCTGTTGGGGGGATTGGGTCTGCTGAGGCAGAACCAGTTGGTTCTTTGAAGGATGATGTTACAGCAAGGTTTGGGGGTGCTGATCCATTTGATGCTTGTTTGGGTTCGGCTGCCCCTCTTACTTTGGTTGAGGGGTCTGCTAGTTCGGTGCAAGATATTTCTTCTTCTGAGAAGGTAGCTTCTACTACAGACCCTTGCTAGAAGAAATATGCTGCTAGAGATGAAGAAGGTTGCGTAACGGTAAAAGAAAAAAATATTAAGAAATCTTCTTCTTTGTTTGACATGACCCTTCGTTCCCAAAAGAAGGGGTCAAGATGACTGGTTTTTTTGGTGGGTTTTGCTCGGGTTTGTATGAAGGTTGTTTCATGCAATGTTTCTTTTAGTTTTTGGGTGCCTACTGTAAAACCCTCATTGTGGTCAAGAACCGTTCTGTGTTGAGGGCTTTATTGAAAATATTTTTTTGTCTTTCTTGTTCAAGGTTTCAGGGCCCCTTCAAATCCTGTATTTACCTTAATAAAAAATAGTCATATTTTATTATATTTAATCTTAAATGAATAAAACAACTATTAAAATTTATCCCAAGCCTCTCGACTCTATCCTCCAAGTTGAAGAAGCCAAGGTCACCCTTCCCCACCTTAATGCTCGGGCCCTAGTTATCCTTAATCCTGATGTTATTTTCCTGTATGAAATTTCTCTTGATATTGAAGGAGATAAATGAAATTGGACCATAGTCAAACTTGGGGACATCAAAGCTTGTTTTCACTACAATATTAATAGCCACAATAGAACAGATTTCCCTCTCTTGCAAAATATTCACAAAAATTTAATGAAGATGCCAAGAACAAGAAAGACCTTCCCACCATAACTAAGGATAATAATTTATGGCTAACAGGACTAACGACATGACTGGTAACCCTAGTAAAGGAAATGATGGCAGTCATATTAACAAGAACCAAGACAAAAATAACCCAAAAGGTAATAATGATAGTGCAAGGGAAACCCTAGATTCTCCTCTAGATAAATTTGTGTCTTTGTCTAATCCTCTTTTTGAGGATGAATTCGATATCCACACTGTTGCTCAAAGTAAAAATATATAGAATCCTTTTGATTGTCATCCTCAATACAATCCTATACCTAGAGAGAGAGTAAATGAAGACGATTCCCCATGTCAAAATGCCCAACAAAGAGTCCTATCCAAAATCAAAAATAAAAGTGCTTTAAAAGGATTAGAACAACATTTGGGTGAACAGGGTAAGGCCTACCCTGACAACATGCCTCTTGAAATATTGCAAGAAGAATGTGAAGAAGGAAATATAGATAAAAAATCTATTGGAAAAGACATTGTCTCCTTTGATGACAGCCTCTCTTTGTCTCTACATAGTGAGCAAGGAGAGGATAAATATAGGTTTACAGAAGTGGTATCTAAAAATAAAAAGAGGAAAACCTATGAAAGAAGCAACAGTCTAAAAAAAAATGGGAAAAGTTTCAAAATCCAAAGCAAAGAGATTCCAGAGCTCTTTAATAGATTATGTATGAACCAAAACACCCCCAAAACATTATGATGATAAACATACACAGCTGGAATGTTAGGGGATTAGAAATGCCTGACAGGAAGTGCATTGTTAGAAACTGGTGTAATAAGATTCACAAAAAATATATTATTTGTCTTCAAGAGATCAAGGTCACTTAATACCGTGTCCATAACACTCTCAAATTCATTTGGAATAAAGCCACTTACATATATTCAGGACATAATAGAGGAAAAGGAGGAGTAGCCATGCTAATAGGAAATAATTGGGCTGATAAGATGAATTCTAAAGGTACTTCTCCTTGCCAAAGAGTAATTTGGGGGATGTCGAAGGATAATAATCAAGAGGTGGGAAGTTGTCATATATATGCACCCAATGACTATAGAGAAAGATGTCATCTATGGGAGTGGCTATCAATGGAGATTTCAACATGATTGAAAGAAAACAAGACAAATGTGGAGGTAATAAACATGAGTGGAAGGGGAATTGATTTTTCTTTTGGGATAAATTTAGGAGAAGGTTTCAAATCAGTGATCCTCTGGAAAATATGAAGCAAGATTACAATAATATTTGGCTCACCTGGTGCAATAACCTGGATAGTAAGAATAGGATATACTATAGATTAGATAGGATCTATTTTAATAAGGTTTTGTTTGGAATAACCCAACAACCTGGTCAAAATCTTGTGGTAGTGACCCGGGCTAGTTTATCTGATCATTCTCCCATTTATGTTTGCATCATCCTTAAAACCCATTTTAAGCAGGACCTCAATATGAAAAGGAAGAGCACCTTCAAACTCAACACATCCCTTTTATAGGATGAGAACTCCCTTCAAGCCATATGGACTGCTACTACTCTATCTAAGTTTTTTAACTCTTTTCTCTTTGCAAGGGACAAATGGGACCAACTAGTAAAGGTATGGAGAAAGCTTCTTTAAATTGTAGGAACAAAGGAAGCCATAAATAGGAATATTTTTTTTTTACCAAAGCAAACTCAATCAAGTAGAAACCCAATTATAAGTCAAAGGAAATGATCAAGAGTTTGATCAATCCCTCATAAGCACCAAAGCTAATCTAAAGAAAATCCAAAATTACAAAGTCCAACGGAAAAAGGTTAGGGCCAAGGCTAGATGGATCAAAGATGGGGAAAGAGGATCTAAATATTTCTTCAATTTGATCAGAGAAAAAATAAATAGAGAGGAGATCACTAGCATCCAGATAAAAGGTGGAGTCACCAAGAAGAACAAAGAAACCTTGAAGGCTTTTGTAGATTTTTATAAGAAACTATTTTCTTCAGAGCACAAAACTGAGAATATTGAGATTATGAATAGATGCATTAAACTAAGCCCAAGGAAGGTATCTCATAAAAAATCCATGGTGCTTGACCAAAGGATTAACCTTAAGGAGATTGATGAAGCTATAGGGTCTCTAGAAAATGATAAATCCCCCAGACTTGATGGACTGCATGTTGAGTTTTACAAAAAATAAAGAATGGATCTCTGGTGAATTGCTAGAAGTGTATGAAGAAGCTTTCAAAACAGGGTCTTTGGGGGACAACATCAATAGGGGACTTATGAAACTCCTACCCAAAGATGGTGATAAGTCTTAGATCAAGAATTGGAGACCTATCACTTTACTAAATATCTCTTACAAGATTATTTCTAAAGTCATGGCTAGAAGAATTAGGGAAATTCTTTAAAATGTGGTGTCGGTCACTCAAACTAGATTTATAAAAGGTAGGTACATCTTGGATAATCTCATTACCAGTTGGGAAGCCATGCGCTAGGAAAAAATGGATGGTTAGAATGTGGCTATGATCCTCCTAGACTTTGAAAAAGCATATGATAGAATTGAGTGGCAGTTTGTTCTCAAAATGATAGAGGCATGTGGTTTTCTAGAATATTTTTGGAAATGGGTTAGTATTTTGTTTAAATATTCCTCAACTATGATTGATTTCAATGGAGAACTATCTAACCATATTACACTTGAAAGGTCTATTAGACAAGGGTGCCCTCTTTCCCCTACCCTATATGTCATTGTTGATGATGCCCTATCCTTTATTCTCAAGACTTTAGAACTCGGCCCACCTGTTAAGGGGATCCATTTTCCCAATAGTGAGGATCTCCTAGTTGAGAATTTTATTGATGATACTGCCCTCTTCTTAGAGTTGGAGGAAGAAAATTCTGACAACGGTCTTAGAAGACTCCAAGTATTTTTCATGGCATCAGGAGCCAAAATAGCTCCTCACAAATCTAATAAGTTGGGATGGACAGAGGTTCCACCTAGATAGCTAAAAAATAGAGAGTGGCAGTGTTCAGGACTTTCTACCATTGTCAGGTATCTGGGTATACCATTTTCCATTAACCCCTCCATAAATGATATGTGGGCATGGGTTTATACAAAAATTGAGATCAAACATCTCAAGTGGAAATCTCATTTGTTGTATCTAGCTGGTAGAGCACAAGTAGTTCAGAAGGTTCTCTCTTCACATGTGGTATACTATGCTTCCTCTTGGATGCTAGCTAATAGTCAAATCAATAAATTAGAAAAAATTCTGAGGGATTTTTTGTGGTTTGATGGGACTGGTAATAGAAAGAGGCATTGTTTCAAGTGGGAATGGTGTTGCACTCCAAAAAAGATGGGAGGGCTTGGTTTGAGGGACCAAAAGATCCAAGGTTTTTCTTCGGAAGCTAAATGGATTATCAAATCACTAAGAGGGAATGAGCCATGGAAAGTCCTTGTGAGAAATAGCATTGAGAGATTAACCATAAAAAAGGTAAGAAGTGGAAAGGTACGCCTTTACATGACATAGTGTTTGGAGACTTTGAGATTCAAGTCTCTGGGTCCAAGGTTTTCTATACCATTTGGAAGGCATGGTGTTAGGTTAGGCCTCAATTCTGTTCAAGAAATGTTGTTGGGAAAAACCCTTTTTTAACAGTTTTGGATAGGTCTATTTGGTGGGGATTGTACTTAAATGGTAAACCTCTTGCATTGACTTAGTATTGTTCTGCTAAAATTTGGCATCAAAAAGGAATTTCTCTCATCCATGATGTATTGATGGAAAAGAAAATGGGATCTTGGGAAGATATCAGGGATAAGTTTAATATCCCAAAATCCCAGAAAAAAACCTATACTCTGATATCTAAAGCTGTGGGAAGGCAATTCCCTGGTAAAAAGTTGAACTCTATGCAGAGGATTGATCACATGAAATGGGCTGATGGAAAAAGGTTGAGTGATTTTTCATGTAAGAAAATATATGATATGCTCAAGGACGATGTAGGAATTATTAACAAAATTAATCAAAATTGGAATCTTAAATGGACTCAATCTAGATGGTACTTTATTTTTGACTTTTTTTTGGCACTCACAGGTCGAACCAAAAATTATATGTTTTCATTAGTTTCTTCTCTTAAAGAAAATTGTTGTTGGATATTTTCGTTCCCAGTGTGGTCAGCAGAGTATTTTTTGTTCCATATGTAGTTGTCCCGAAACCTTTAAACACATTTTTTTTTAGTGTGAATTTGCTAAACGATTATGGTCTAGTTTTTTTGGTTATCCCATTTTGTGTAATTGTCACAATTTTCTCTCTTGGCATGAAGTTGTTATTGGTTTTGTGGAAAATTTTGACTGTAAAATGAATAAAATATTGTTTACCTTAACTGCTGAAATCCTTTGGGTAATTTGGAAACAGATAAATGTGGACATCTTCCAAGCCAGGAAATGGGATCTTACTGAGTTTTATATTAAACTCGCACATCTTCATATTGTCTCACAGGTATCTGTGAGGATAGAGGTGGCAGAAGAAATATTTTTATCATTAGTAAAAGAAGGTGCAATGATTGTGTACAAGAAAGACATCTAGTCCTCCACATACATCGAAGTACCTCAAGAAGAGAACATGGTCAAGCTCAAGACCTCAGTCAGATAAACATCCAGAGTTCAAATGAAGCTGATGGAAACATGCCTGATAACCTAGAAGATACATACAACAATGAATGGGAAAACATGGCTGACAATGACACTTGGATTAGCCATGGACAAGGAAAAAGTAACAATGGTTGGGACACTATAGATTTCAGAAACAATGTAGATGGACATGAAGACTCTTAGTAATATTGTTATGATATATTTTTTGTACATTGGATACACATACTTTGTACAAGGGCTTTTATGTATTTATGTTGTATAAGAGATAGATAGGTGATGGTAGAAACAAAAAATCTGATTGTTGCTGGTTACTCGTTATGTTTTTTTCTTTTTCAGTTGATACTCTATTGAAATATAAAAAAAAACTATTCAAATTTAAAATTAAATATATTATAATATAATAGTTAAATATTAGATAAATATATTAAGAATCAAAACTCAAGGAGAATTTAAAATCTAAATTTTATTTAAAAAAATAATACTTATAGAAACCAAAACTCATAACTTAATGAATATTATAAACAATATCCATTAAATTATCAATTTTGAAAAATGTAAATATTATTTTTTTAAATAAAAAACAAATTTAAATTTATTTTTACAAAAAACTAAAATAGCATTCTTATTAACATTAAACTTATAAAATACTAAATAGTATCATATGCTTAATGTTAAAAACAATACTATCTTAGTTTTAAATTTAAAAAAAAACCCCACCAAATGCTAAGGGATCGACATCTTACCTATTGGAAAACCTAAGTCAATGCTAACCAAGCTCAAATCTCAAAAATCCTAACTCAATGGTAAATCGTGAGTTACAAAGGGTAAAGAACCCTAAAAGATATTCATCAAATCATTTGCTATGCATTGTCTTCATTTGTTTTGTTGTGATTCTCTTGAAGCCGCCGCCTTGAGGGTTTGGTGAAATGACTGTGGAATGTTGTCATGTGCTAAAAATATGAATGTTTTGAGGCCATCTCTTGGCAATAAGATCCTAAGAAACCCTTTGCTGACTACTGTGTTTGAAGATGTCTATTTTGGTTATTTTCTCTTTATGGATATCTGTGCATTTTCACTTATCCTTTGGCTATGGAAACTTCCTTGGATATCATTTGGAATTTCTCTTGTGATCTACTTCATATGGTCTATGTTGTTCCTCCATGTTGATTCCTTGGCTGACGTTTCTTGCTTGAGGGTTTTGGAAATGCTTTGTCTGATATGAATGCCACCATTTCTTTGCTGGATATCTCTATTATATATAAAAAAACAAGAATGCTTATCTTCCTTTGGCTATAGCGACTTGGGGTTTTGTAATCTCCTTTCAAAACAACCATTCTAACTGGTAAGAATTCACTGTCATTTCCTCCATAGCTACTCTTGTTTACTTGATATTTAGAGTCCTTGTTTTAAAACAAAAAAACTTGAAATTCAAATTATTTCTCTAAAAATCTCTCTGCTTAAAAAATCATAGGAATAAAGCCATAAGGCTTCAAGACTAAATTCTTTCTCATTCTAGGAGAGCACTTATTTTGTAAAAAAAAATAGCATGTTGTGATATTACCAAAAATTATTGAAACACCAGATTTGTAAATAAGACTTATCTTGTATTTTGATGAAGAGGGTTTGAAAATTTTAATTTAAAAGTCCGACCTTAATTTAATCAAAGCCCTTTGACTCGATTGTCTAGTCTTAACTATTAAGTTATAAGATTTGTGTACGAAATTGAATTCAACATAGCCATTAATTAAACAATAATTAAATAAATTAATTGAGATATATATTAAAGGGGAAAATTTAATTGAAGATTTTAAAATCAAACTTAGGGACTTATAATGTTATTTTTATGTGGCCAGTATACTGGTCATCATAAAAATAATATTACGAAAGTGCCTTTCCCTAGGGGGTTATTTTTAAACACAGAATATTTAAGCGATCAACATACCAGGTTTTCTGAACGCACTTGGAAACTAAGTATAGGGAGTCTCTCTCTCCACATCATCAAACTCTATTAAAATATTGAGGGAGATGACTCGCAAATTCCTATAACATCACCTTGCTTAGTCTTGAACGTTAGCCTTAATTTAACTCTAGTTAAATATGTAGCTAAATGACTTCTTGTGCATATTTAACTTCAAAGGATGACCTTGGGTTAAGGGAGGTTGACACTTAGTCATGATTCCCCTTAGACCCTCTTGACTTTAATTCTACTTTCAAAAAAAAAGTTGTTGCATTTTTGGGCATGAAATTTTTGGGCATGACACTTGGTATCAGAGTCACGTTTCAACACTAGAACCTTAAACCCACTATGTTTCATCAAACTTCAAACACCTATATTAAAAATTTTCAAAATGAGATCAAACTTAATAGAAATTTACGCAACAACTTTCAACATATTCATTTCAAATTAAGATACTACCTTCAACTTATACCACCTTCCTATATGTGTAGGATGCCTCCAGTAACGCGACAAGCTCATGCCTGTGGACAAGGCTATAGACGTGCCCCTTCGGCACAAGTTTAGTTGGAGAAGAATGTAGGGGGTAATGGTGAGGAGCAGAGGCCTCCTCTTGAACAACCCCCCAACCCCAACCAGTATGTATTGAATGCCCTTCAGAATCTAGTCGGGATTATTTTGGATAGGATACCATAGGATAATCAACACGTATGACTTGGGGGTGCAGCGTGTGAGCGCAATATCCCCCACCTAGAGTTGTGGAGGACCAGGATGACTATGAGGGTGAGTCAGTACACATGCCACCTCCAGAGGTAGTTGTTCCAACATTTGAGAGGGTACCCTGTGACATAGGGGACCACATTAGGGAACTTATATGCCTTAACCCACCACCCTTTTTAGGAGCCATGGGTGGGAGTGAGGCTGAGGCCTTCCTTTTGAGCCTCGAGAGATGTTTTGGATTGCGCCCATATGGGAGCAATACGAGGGCACATTTTTCTATCCACTTGTTGAGAGGATCAACAGCTATTTGGTGGAGGACAGAAGAGTTAAAGGGTAATCTGGCTATGGATACCCTGACTTGGGGCACCTTTTTAGAGAGATTTAGGGATCGTTACCTATCTGAGCACTATAGGCAGTGACGGATTGATGAGTTTCATGACCTTTAGCAAAGAGGGCTCACCGTCACATAGTATGAGTGTAAGTTCTTGGAACTTCTACCTTATGTAGACTATATGAGAGATGAGAAGATCAAGGTCAACCACTTTGTTAGAGGGTTGAATGCATCTATATTAGGTTCAGTGCGCATGGCAGCACCAGGGAACCTTCGAGAGGCCGTGGAAAAGGCCTTGATTTCTGAGGAGATTCAGGGTAGGGGATAGGATGCACGAGATCGGTCATAGAACCGAAACACCACACCATAGAATTTAGGGTATCATAAAACACATTGGAAAGGGAATGACAACAACCAGAACAATAACAGGCATTCCTTGGGGTCTTACAAGTCCCCTCCGTCTCAACAGCAGTCATATTAGGGAAAGAAATAGAAGGCCCCTCAAAGGAAACAGGGCTCCAAGCCCAAACAGTGGCAGTCACAGGCTCCTAGGAGGGACCAGAGGTCACAGGCATCATCGACACCCCCATCTAGGACTCAGCAGTCCTTCAAGGGTGGTTATAGTGGTTCTAGTAGGACATGGGGCTCACAGTATTCTAGACCCCAGGGTACCCAATTTCAGACTTGAGGGCCATGTTATTCTTGTGGTGCCATGGGGCACTTGGCTAGGGATTGCCCTCAAGGGGGTAGTCAGCACATCGCAGCATTAGAGCCCACTTTTGGTGATAAGGGTAGATCCCATAGAGTTTTTACAGCGGTTGACAATCGCCAGGTAGAACATCAGGCTACTGTGATTGAGACTACAGGTATGATTGGAGTTAACAGAGTTACTATTCTATTTGATTCAGGTGCTATAGATTCTTTTGTTTCTCCATTGGTCATGGAGCATTGCAAGCTAGTGGCAGCTAGACAAGAAGTTAATTGGGAGGTAGAGTTAGCCTCAGGTTCAAGAGTACCCGTCACTTCCTTAGTTAAGGATTGCCAGATGCAGATTGGTACCATGACTACCATTACAGATCTATGTATCACTCCTCTTGGATCCTATGGGGTAGTACTTGGCATGGATTGGCTTTTTGCACACAAGGCCAAGCTAGATTGTCGGAAAAAGAAGGTATAATATTTAGATGACAACGGTAATGCTATAGTAATCCTAGGGGTTCAGAGGGAAGTATCCATTTTTATGATTTGAGCTATGTAGCTTAAGTGGTGCATGCAAAAAGGGTGCCAGTTATTTTCCATCATAATCAGTGATAGGGATGAGGAAGCAGAAAAGGAAACTTATCTTGATGATCATCCCATGTTACAGGAATTTGCAGATGTGTTTCCTTCAGAATTACCCGGTATGCCTCCACATAGAGCAGTTGATTTCCATATAGACGTTGTGCCAGGTGTTGCACTAGTATCTAGAGCACCTTATAGAATGTCTCCTAATGAGCTTAATGAGCTTAAGATTTAGCTTGAGGAGCTCCTTGAGAAGGGGCACATATGACCTAGTGTCTCTCCTTAGGGTGCACCAGTTATCTTTGTCAAAAAGAAGGATGGATCACTTAGATTGTGTATGGATTACAGGCAGTTAAACAAGTTAACCATTAAGAATCGATACCCACTGCCTAGGATTGATGACTTGTTCGATCAGTTGCAGGGTGCCCATGTGTTCTCCAAGATAGATCTTAAATTAGGGTACCATCATTTGAGAATTGTGGAAAGTGATATCCACAAGACAACTTTTCAGACTAGATATGGACATTATGAGTTCACTGTTGTGCCTTTTGGTCTTACGAATGCCCCTGCTATATTCATGAGCCTCATGAATGGGGTATTTTACACTTTCCTTGACAGATTTTTGGTTGTGTTCCTTGATGAAATACTAATATATTCTTGTAATGAGAAGGAACACGAGGAGCATTTGAGACAAGTATTACAGTGCTTGAGGGATAACCAGTTGTATGGAAGTTTGTCAAAATGTGCCTTCTTCAAAATAGAGGTTCGATGTTTAGGCCATGTTATTTCAAGTGATGGGATCTCAGTGGACCCATCTAAGATTGATGCCATTATGAATTGGCCAGTACCTACTACTGTGACCGAGGTCAGAAGCTTCATGGTTCTCGTAGGTTACTATAGGAAGTTTGTTTAGGGTTTCTCTAGAGTGGCTCATCCTATCACCTCCCTTTAGTGAAAGGGAAAGAAGTTCAATTGGACAAAGAATGTGAGAGGGCCTTTCAGGAACTCAAGAAAGCACTTACCAGTGCACCTATTTTAGCAGTTCCAGAGCCTACAACAGACTTTGTAGTTTGCACTGATGCTTCCTTGGATGGTTTGGGGGTAGTACTTATGCATGATTGGCGAGCTATAGCATATGAGTCTAGGAAACTTAAGACGCACAAGCTCAATTACCCTACTCATGACCTTGAGCTTGCCACAGTAGTGCATGCATTAGTACGATGGTGACACTTCCTCTTGGGACATCGATTTGAGCTTCATTCAGACCATCAGAGTTTGCAGGATATATTCACTCAGCCAAACCTTAAGGCTAGGTAGAGGAGGTGGATGGAGTTCTTATGTGAGTATGAATTTGATGTCCATTATATCAAAGGAAAAGAGAATGTGGTCGCTAATTCCTTGAGTAGGAGGTGACATGAGTTATCTTCCATGATCACTGGTATATACTTGAGAGATCGTATACTACACTATTTGCAGGATGATGAATTATATATAGAGGTTTGTCAGTTAATCTGATCTCAGAGACCCCTTGTGGGGAGATTTTTAGAATATTCCTTGGAGTTTGATGGACTACTACGTCATAGAGGACGCATCTATGTACCTTCTTTTGGGAATTTGCGTAATATCATCATGCTAGAGGCTCATAGAGCCCCTTATGTGGCACATCCTGGAGTTAAGAAGGTGCATGCTGATTTGAGACAACTCTATCACTGGCCGGGTATGAGACAACACATTGCGGAGTTAGTAGCCTGGTGTCTTGAATGCCAGAAGGTTAAGGCCAAGCATGGTCATCTTGGAGGGCTCCTTCAGCCTCACAAGGTACCTATGTGGAAGTGGGATGTTATATCCATGGATTTTATTATTGGTCTCCCTATGTCATCTTGACGCCATGATGCTATCTTGGTGATAGTTGACAAGTTGACCAAAGTGGCCCACTTCTCACCCGTTCGTACCACATTTACAGCCCCAGTAGTGGCACAGGTCTTCTTTAGGGATATAGTTAGACTGCATGGCATTCCTCAGAAGATCATTTTTGACAGGGATTCTCTCTTCATATCATATTTTTGGAGAGAATTATAGGAAGCTTTGGGCACCAGGCTCAACTTTAGCATAGCTTATCACCCAGAGACAGATGGCCAGACTGAGAGAGTGCATCAGGTTCTTGAGGATATGCTTCACATGTATGTTATGGATCATCAGGTCAAGTGGGAAGAGTATTTACATTTAGTGGAGTTTGCCTATAATAATGGGCATCATTCATCTTTGGGTATGCCACCATATCAGGCACTATATGGTAGACCTTGCAAGACTCCTTTGAGTTGGGATAGGATCGAGGAAAGAGTTACCATTGGACCACAGCTAGTCCTAGAGATGGAGTAGTAGGTAGCCTTAATTAGGCAACGTCTCTTAGAGGCGCAAGATCGACAGAAGAAGTATGCCGATGCAAAGAGGATAGATAAGGTTTACATGGTTGAAGATAGGATCTTCTTGAGAGTGCGGCCTCACAAGAGTCCAATCCATTTCAGAAAGGGCTCTAAGCTTGCACCTTGATTTGTGGGACCACTTGAGATATTGGAGAGGATAGGACCAGTTTCTTACCGTCTAGCCTTGCCACCTAGACTGTCACACATCCATGATGTGTTTCATGTTTCTATTTTGAGAAAATATATTTATGATGAGTCTCACGTTATAGATTGGGATGCCTTACAGGTGGAGTTGGATGGGCAGCTAGCATTGGACGCTGGTCCTACGAGGCTGAGAGTTTGACCAGGTTAGGGTTCAGTGGGGTTTCTATGATGAGGTTATAGCTTCTTGGGAGGACGTGGCATAGATGAGAGCTTAGTTTCCCCATCTTTTTGATGAACTCCAGGAGGAAGTTCAAGCCTAGGGGGGAGGATGTGAGGCCTCACCCCGAACCCCGTCATAGTTTTTCCAATTTTTTTTTCTTATGATAGCTTTAGCATATGATACTTTATATTTTGATGCACTATGGACCTTATGGATTTTATGCTTTAGGTCATGGATTGATCATTTTGGATGTTTGGACACATGATGATTTATGATGCACTTTATGAACTATATTATGTTTTCTATTATGGACACTTATTCTGAGACAATTGATTTGGTAATACATTATGATTATGTTATGGGTAATTGATGAATTTGGGAATTATTAGAAATAGATATTTAATTTTGATTTCTTGCAAGGTGAATCTTACCTTATGTTAAATTCTTAAAATGAAATTGATGTATTAAACTTAGTATGTTGATGATTTCCTTAAATTCTGAATATTGCTTATTTCTTTATGATGTATATTTATCTCCTTGGACTACTGATATTTGAATTGAGTGTGCAGGTAAGAAACCATAGTATTTTATCCGGGGAACCAAACGAAGGGATATGTGAACTCAGTTTGAGCCAAGGTTGCATCTAATGAGAGACAAGGCCTTGTTGTTTCATAATTTTATTCGTAAATGTATTTGGTTGATTGTGGAAGTGTAATCTTTAAATGTATTTCTTAATTCTTTGTGAGTTTTGCCTAAGTGGATATGACATGGCCTAGTGATGTGTAAATGTATTGTGTGTCATTTGACACTTGTGTTTTGTACTTAAGGCCATGACATGTCAACTTGGGAATGGTTGTCCACCTACCTAGATTAGTACATTAGTGAATCCATATATGCATACCTTGGGTTGGGAGATGGGAGTGTGGTCATCTCATTAGAATTTCGAAATTTCTCTTAAAGTGGACTTTTGGAGGGGTTGTGAAGTGTCCAGGAGTGTGTTGGGGTCATTTTTAGGTAGCCCACTTGTTATAACAATAGTTAAGGGCCATTTTAACCCTAGGATAGCCTCTAGTTGACCATGTGACCCTTCCAAAAAGTTGGTTTCCCAAGTTTGACGAAAATCAACTCTTGTAAGGCTTGACTTTGGATAGACCACCCTTCCATATTTGTGCTAAGACATAATTCACCTTTTAGAAGCTTCCCTCTTTAGATCCAATTTTTGTAAGGTGTAAGATTTTAGGGAAGAGGGACCAATTAGAGGACTTTTCTTCTCCCCATGAGCTTTCTAGTGGCTTTTTAGTGGGAAATCTCCATGTTGGAGAGTTTGAACACCCACTCTCTAACTTAGAGACATAGCTAGAGTTGGTGATCTTGGAAGGAGAGAATTGGATAAAAAGGGAGCTCTTCTACAAATATCTTGCCTTAAGCTTGGATTCTAGGTTGGTGGACTTTGTGCAACTCTCTCTTGTTATCTTATGTGCTCTTGCTAAATGGATGTTGTTTGTGTTTATGGGCTTATTGGAGCCATGAATCTTGTTATTGCTATGCTTGATGTTGTTGCAATATTTTTTTCATTTTATTTTCTTTGTATGTGTTGTTAATGGGAGTATCAAGGCTCACTCACCCTTGGGAGGGAAGAGTAGCCTTGGGGGTGGAGGAGTTTTGACAGCCCTTGGTGTAGATTATCTCCTCAAGGAGGAGAGGGAAAAAGCATGGAGTATGGGCTCCATGAAGCCTACCTTGTTGTTGTTTCATTTGGGGGTCATAAGGGTATGATGTTGTTTTAGTTGAAAATGTGAAAGAAAGTATTTGGACAGCCATGTGAAGGATGATATTTTTAAGTTTTTGGGTATGGCCTTCTCCCTTGGGTACTTGGTCCACTTCACCCTATGTAGGATCTTCGAGTGATCCATTGTGAAAGCCTATGGGAATGGGAGTTTAATGTAAAATCTTCATGTTCTTTTGTTTTTATTTGTTGTATGAATGTCACCCACCTTTGTTTGGTTCCCCTAGCTTGAGGGTGGCCTCATAAGAGGCCTAGGTTGGGTGGAGAGCAACCCATGGTTTCTAGTTTTCCCTTGTTTTGTTCTTGTTTGCAGATTTGTGAAGATTGGAGTTACATTGAAGTTTTGAGTGAACATGGAAGAGAAGAAAATGTATTAGTTTATGTTCATCACATCATGATTTTTGTAAAGGCCATAAGGCATATGTTAGCCATGTATCTTGAAAAAGAAGGATATTGTAATAAGCCTTTAAGGCTGAAATTTTCATTGCACCTTCTTGGTAGGAGTCCAATATGTATGAGAGCTGCATTATGGAGAATGTAAAAAAAAGGAATCTTAGATAGCTTCTTCTAAAAATGTATTATGAAATTTTTAGCTTAATACTATTTTAACTTTCTATAAAAAAAAATCAGAAGTTGGTATATGGCCTTCTAGTATAAATTTTTATGCTTTCCTTCTTAAGTACTTAAATTCATAAGGCATAATGTTCCATTTGAAATATTTAAACATATATCTAAAATATGCTTTCCTTTAAATGAATGTTCTTTTACCTCAAAATAGAAAATCTGAAAGTTAGATAAAAACTTTGTCTTTAAAATATTTCTTACCTTCCATTCCATTCTTATGTATTTCAATATAGTTAAATTGAAAGAAATGTGCTTATATAGGAACACATGCTAAATCTAGATCCATCATGCTTATGTCTGTAATTTTCTATTGCTTTTATGTTTCAAGATAATTAGTAGGAAAAGCAATACACACACACACACACACACACACACACACACACACACACACACAAATGATTTTTAGTCTTACATC
>MU227620.1:1663711-1684251 GCA_018584345.1 Thuja plicata | reverse complement strand
ATGCTTGATGTGTTTGGGTGAGGTGCAAAGGTAGAGAAGTATGCTCTTCTCTCATTGAGAGAATTAGAAAATCAAACCCTTGAATCTGAACCAAGTTGAGTCACCTTTAGAGGGCCTGCCAGAAGTTCAACCTCCGGGAATGACCCAAGTGAGTACACACCTTTTTCCGATGATTCCACCTCACTCTAATAAAGTCTGCTTTATTGTATTCCAAAGAATCCAAAGCCATAGTAACTTCTTTCTCATTTATTTTGACTATCATCATGGCTCCCAGCCTTGCTTGCAAGGGTGTCTGACTTATAAGTGTTGGTGTGGTCATGAGGCCCCAGCTCTGTATTAGAGGCACCAGAGGTTATTGTGAATGGAAGCCTATTAAACACTCTCCTAGCTAGATGCCTACCTGGTTCACCTCCGAAAGGAGGCATAATCTATGCGTAGGGAGAGGGAAGAATCTCTCCCCTAGATTATCGACATAGGTATGCACCTGGATGTTTGAAGTGGTATATGACGCTGGCCCCTATTTAAGGGTTACCTTTGAACATATATACTTAGTCCTTGGAAACACCAAAAACACAGGCTCTCTTTCGAGGGTGACACTGTTGTGTGAGGTGAACACATACGCATAAGACAGCGGGGCACATATTTTGTCTTCTCAACCAATTTTCTTTGTAGGGATAATTGAGTGTTTGTTCTTGAGTGTTAAATTGTCTGTTCTATCATTCAAACAAAGACTCCCATGTTTCTACCAAGTTGCTTTGTCCTTGGTGGAATTGTTTTCGACTACTGTTTGAATCACTACCTGATTGAAACTTTGTGTTTTTAAATGATTTCTTGTCACCTTGAAATAGAGATTGCTGAATTATATCATCTTAAAATTGTCCTAAGCCTAGATATCTCGTTAGATAACAATTCTCACTGTGTCTTGAAACTTGGTCTTTACCTTGAAATTGAGTTTTTATATCTGCTTTATCTGCCTCTTGTCTGGATTTGATTTCTTGTTCCTTCATTGTCTGTGGACTGAAACTAGTTGTTTTGAGTTGTAAACTGACTGATTCATGCTTGAACTTGTCTTGTCTCTTTGTCTCTGTCCCGTTTCTTATGTTTTGTACCTTGCAACACGATAGTCATTACTCGACTATTCTAGCCATACTTCTGATGATTCATGCTGGGTGCATCTCATACCTTGGCTGTTCTATCCTATTACCTTGTCTTTTTTGATACCTTTAGAGATAGATTTTTGAGTCAAATCTTAAGTTTCCTCTCGTACCAGCTTCGTCTATGCCTATTACGACTAGGAGCGGTAATATATTTCCTATACGTGGTTTTGAAATAGTTAAAAGTAAACCTAGAAATCAAGGCAAAGCTCATTCTAAACATGTTATTCAAGTGGATAATCAAGAGGGATCATCACGTTCCTCTTCTCTGTTCAGTGCGGACCCAATTCTGAATCCAAAACCAGTGCTTCAGTTTTGTTCTAATTCGTTGTTTCAAGATCAACATCATCCATTTATCTCGAAGAAACCACCTGTTCGGGTCGATCCTATTAACGACCCTCACTTCCTTAGTGATCCTTTTTCACAGTTCAATCCTTTTGATTTGCTGAAGAGCACATCGGCTACGCATTCTCATTCTCATACTAAAGGAGTACATATGGACCAATCTCACGTTAATGATATGACATCTCCTTTTGATTACACACAAGGTCAAGACCAATCTCAACATGAACAAGGTCAAGAGAAACACCAGGGTCAAGACCAAACTCAAAGTATTTATGAAATTCTTGGCAATGATGATGACCCTATCACTCAGAATGATATAGATGCAGCAAAGTCTAATAAAGCTCTTATCAAAATGATGGAGATACTCCTTGTGGAAGAAAAAGAATTTTTTTTCCTAGATTTAGCAAATCAAGGAGTTAAATTACCCGCGAACTTCCAAGTGGATACACTTTTCGCTAAAGAAGAGGAAACTAAATCTTCTAAGTTGCATAAGATAATTCACGACATGCAAGGAAAACTTAGTCAACTTATGAAAGAAAAGGACAACCCTACGCAACAGTTCACAATGGAAAGTATATGTCCTTTTTCATTTGATAAGAGTATTGTTATGCAACCTTTTCCCAAAGGTGTATAACTCCCAAAATATGACAAGTATCTAGGTACCTCTAATCCCCAAGATCATTTAAGAGAATTTGGTGCCTTTTCAATGGATTTTATGCATGATCAAACATATTTGATGCATCTTTTTCCATGAATTTTAGGAGGACCCGCAATGGAATGGTTCTCACGATTACACACTGGCATCAAAACTTTTGATGAAATTGATAATCTTTTTATGCAACACTATTCTCACAATGTTCAACATCCTGTTAACATAAGGGATCTTTGCAACCTTAAACAGAAACAAGGGGAACCATTCTTGACATTTCTCCAAAGATGGAGACAACTTTGCACAAAGTACCCTCGCAAAATACTCGAGTCAGAGAAACTCGACAAATTCTTGGATAATCTCACCCCTGACTTTGGGTATCAAGTCCAACTTCAAGGTCCCCTTAACTTTGATAGTATGATAAAATAGGCTATGAGAATAGAAGCCTTCATGGTTAAAAAGGGTGAATTGACTTTATATAAGGATAACAAGCAAAATTCGTCGTCATCCAAAGACAAAGGTAAATTCCCCAACAAAAATAGAGATGTTGTGAATGATGGGGTGGTTGATAACGTGAATCCAACTTATTTGAAACCAATCTTTAATCTCATTGTGGGTATACAAGCGACCAAAGCTATCACAAAGGCTGTGACCAACACTCAACAACCCTCTAAATTCGCTGGCAAAAAACCTTGGATACCACGAACCAAGCGTGAATTTACCCCTCTAGGAGAAACAATTGATGTGGTTTTCAAAGCTTTGGTGCAAAGTCAAATTCTTAATCCTTTGGAGAAATGTTTATACGATCCACAACTGAGACCTCATTGGTGGAAAGAGAATTACTACTATGATTACCATCAAAATAAAGGTCACATGACTGCTATTTGTTACCAACTAAAACATAAAATTCAAGACTTGATTGATGACCAGGTCATCGATGTGGGGAATCATAACCATAATTTGGATCATCAAGCATTCAAAGACCCTTTCCCTCATAATGAGAAAGGTGAATCCTCCAACACTCAGAATAATAATGCTAAAGTTAATTACACCAATACCACTTACAATAATGTGATCAACATGATTGAACCAATGGGAGTTGAATATTGCAATATGTTTATCGGCAAGGGAAGTGGGAATGTTTTTAAACCCAGAACCCCATTTGTCATAAGAGGTTCTAACTCTCAATCTGAAATGTCTCAGGATTGTGCAAACATTGTTACTCAGTCTAACACTAGAATCACTATCAAGGGTCCTCACTGTCCTGTTGCTACATCTGCGCCACAACAAACTGCGAGTAAGACTGTTGTTGGTTCCACCAACAAGACCACGAAGGTGGTCCCTACACCTCCTGCTACTGGTTATAGCATCCTTGACTAGCTTCAAAGGACCAATGCTTAGATAACTATTTTTGAGCTATTAAAAATCTCGCCTGCTCATAGGCAGATTCTGGACAAAGCTCTCACCGAAGCTAATGTCCCCAAAGATGTCAAATTGGATCAGTTTCAATCCATGGTGGGTCATTTGACCTTGCCACATTACTTATCCTTCTCCGAAGAAGATGATCACTCAATTAGTCACCCACACAATGCTCCTCTGCACATAGAAGTCATGATAGGTAAGAATTTAGTCTGTCGCGTGCTCATTGATAATGGTGCTAGTCTTAGCATTTGCTCCGCTCATTTTCTTTCTCAACTAGGTTATGGTGAGGATCACATAGATTCCCATAATAAAATTACTATAAAAGCTTATTATCAGGAAGAGAACATCTAAAGGTCTAGTTGTGCTACCCATTCAGGTTGGTCTAGTTGAAAGAAACGTCATATGTCAGGTGCTAGACCTTCCTCTTGCGTATAATATTTTACTAGGAAGACCATGGATTCATGAGATGCAAGCGGTTCCTTCCACATACCATCAGTGTATAAATTTTTCTTTTCAAGGCACAGAGGTGACTGTTCCCGCTAGCATGGGATCTTCTTGTAATGCTCTCACTCAATCAGCCAATAGTCTTGTTCTGACTAATAGAGAATACACAGAACTCTGTGATGCCAAGCTCAAAGATATGGAATAGACACTGAAAATCATAGATATGGGCATGGGGGGATATCAAATGGAGCCCGTACTATCATTAGCTACTCTTCCCCTGTCTCCTAAGTCTTATGGGAGACCTTCTGAACATAATAAACCTTCCATTACCCTTGAGGTAGTTTTTGAGGGTACATTTGTAAAGGCTAAAATACCAGTGGAAGATGATGATGAGGACAGAGCTATCAAAGCTTGGCTTTGTAAAGGAAAGAACACCGCTGAACAAATTGCCTTGGCTTGTGAATTAAATCCTAACAGTGAGGGTCTTAAGATTATGAAATGTTTTGGGTACAAAGGAAATGGCCCTCTAGGTGTGAATGGCAATGGGTTAGTGGAACCTATTCAAGCTATAGGTCAAAAGACAAGAGATACCACTAGGTTAGGTTTCAAAAAGGTTCTGTTTCATCTAGGAATCAATAAATTTGTGCCAAAAGTAGAGCCTACACCAGAACCTGAAAGTACAAATATAGTTGACACTACACAAGATAGCTCAAATGAGGATTTTTTTCCTTATCCCATCCCTCTAGACCTGGAAGCATTATTTGCTAAGCCAGATAAATTTGTGCCATGTGCCTGTACTGCAGAAACAGACAGTGATTCTGATCAAACTACTCAATGTGAGACGCTCACTTATGAGCAATGGAAAGACTTACAAGATCCTAACTTCAAAGGGGAAAGGCACATACCACCAGGAATTCAAGAATGGTGGACACAAGAATAGACTCATATTACAAGAACTCAAAAACCTTCATGGTGCAAGCACCCAAGTCAGAGTTCAAAAATAGACTCTCATGAGTATGAGTTTGATAGTTTGTTAGCAGGATCTTGCGAAAGACCTCTCGACGTGAGTGAAGAGTATAGTGAAAAGTCTAATGAGTCTGATTCTATAGGTGTTGACATGTCTTCTACTTCGGTCGTTAGAGATGAAAAGGATTCAAACACACCTTTGGATGAGATCGTTCTAGATCCCCTCTTGCTAGTTAATGCTTTCAATGATGACTATACTATGGATGCACTTGAACCTGTCACATCTGTTTCCCTCCAACACCCTGAATCAATAGATTGGAATTCCTCTTCTTCATCTAGTGAAGTCCTTACATTCCAAAATGATTACACCTTAGCATGCTACCTTCATGCTATTGAGCCTATGATGTCCTCCACTAGTGAAGCAAGTGTCAACATGACCGAGGCTGATATCAAGTACCTTAGTCAGAAAATTAAAAGAAAAAAGAATAAGCGCTCTGATGGTGAAAACCATGTTGTGGTAGTATTAGAGCCAAAAAAAGTAAAAAGAAAAGACATACCCGAAGGTGAAAACCTCTCTAAGGCGCCTAAGGGTGAGGTACTTGATGCACTTCTGAGTCACTTTTAGGAACACTCATCAGTGTTAATTGAACCTACTCAGCCAATAAATCTAGGAACAGAGGAACATCCACATATCATTCATGTGGCCAAGTCATTATCTTCAGAGGAACTTAAGGAATTTATAGAGTTTTTCCAAGAGAAAAAGATAAATTTTGCATGGACATATTCTGACATGCCGAGTGTGGATCCTGATCTCATTATGCATCACTTGTCAATATCACCAGGTGTGAAACCTGTCAAACAAAAACTTAGAAAGATGCATCTGCATGTAGCTTTATTGATCAAGGTAGAATTGGAAAAACTTTTGAAAGCTAGGTTCATCCAAGTGATTGATTATGCAGAGTGGATTTCTAATATAGTCCCATTAACCAAACATGACAAATTTGTTAGGGTCTGCACGGACTTTAGAGATTTAAATTTGGCATGCCCGAAAGATGATTTTCCACTCCCCAATATTGACATGATCGTGGATATGATAGTGGGATATGAGATGTATTCCTTAATGGATGGATTTTTTGGTTATAATTAGATCAAAATCGCGCCAGAAGACCAAGAGAAAATAGCTTTTACTTTTGCATGGGGTACATTTTGTTGGAATGTTATGCCCTTTGGTTTAAAGAATGTTGGGGCTACTTATCAAAGAGCTGTTACTATAATATTTCATGACATGATGCATAGGACAATGGAGGACTACGTGGATGATACGCTTGCCAAAAGTATGGATAGAAAAACACATCTCACTGATCTAGGTCTTATACTAGATCAAATGGAGAAATTCCGATTGCGCTTAAACCCTAAGAAATGTGCATTTGGGGTTACTTCTAGAAAATTATTTGGCTACATTATTTTGGCAAAAGGAATTGAGGTGGATCCAGAAAAGGTACAAGCTATAATGGAAATGCCACCACCCCATAATATCAGACAAATCAGGGGTCTTCAAGGTTGACTTCAATCTATCAGGTGGTTTATCTCACAATTAGCTGACAAGTCACAACCTTTCACCAAAACCCTACATAAAGGGGTGACTTATGACTGGAGTAAAGAGTGTGAACAAGGGTTTCAGCAAATTAAATAGTATCTAGCTAATCCACCTGTATTGATGCCTCCCATTCAGGGGAAGCCTTTGATCCTGTATATCTCAGCAACAGAAACATCCTTGGGTGCTCTCTTGGCCCAAGAAGATCCAAATCATAAAGAAAGAGCCATTTACTACATCAGCAGAACATTCATCTCTTATGAAATGAATTATTCAGTAATTGAGAAAGCTTTTTTAGTAGTGGTGTTTGCTTCCTAGAAGCTACGACACTACATGTTGGCTCACACTACGAGATTGATTGCAAAGATTGATCCATTGAAATACTTACTTAGTAAAGCTGCCCTCACAGGTAGACTGGCTAAATGGGTCATGCTCCTTAGTGAGTTTGATATTGTGTATGTTGAGAGAAAAGATATTAAAGGACAGGCGATTGCAAATCAATTGGCTAAAGCACCTCTTATAGATCACCAACCATTAAAGATGGAATTCTCAGATGAGTCCATTATGCTTCTCACGCATCAAACATGGACAATGTTCTTTGATGGTTCATTCACCCAACATGGGTCAGGGGCTGGGATTTTGTTTATCACACCACAGTGATATTCCTTACCAAAGGCATATAAAATGATGTTCCCTTGTACCAATAACACTGCTAAGTATGAATCTCTGATTAATGGACTCAAGATTGCTATTGAATGGTGAGTGGATGAACTAAAATTCTTTGGAGACTCACAACTAGTTATCAATCAGCTCAACAATACTTATCAAACCAAAGATGAAAAGTTGGTACCCTATAAAAGGATGGTTGACAACCTTAAGAATTATTTTGCACATGTCACTTTTCATCAAATTCCCCAGGTAGATAATAAAGTAGCTGAGGCTATGGCTACTTTGGCCTCTATGTTTCAAATGCTAGAGAATGATTTCAGACACGAGTTCCTAGTGGAGACATTATACTACCCTGCCTATGACTCTCCTGACTCCTAGATGGTCTGTTTAGTAATTGGACATGATTCATCTCATTACCACCACATATACTCCTATCTCCATGACCAAACTATTCCTGACACATATACTAGAAATGAAAAATGCCATCTAATCCGCAGTGATTCATGATACGTCATCGTAGCAAACGACTTGTATAGATGGGGTCTAGATGGTACCCTCCTTAGGTGTCTAGAACCTGATGAGTCTAAATGTGCGTTAGAAGAGGTACATGAAGGCATTTGTGGTTCTCACTCAAATGGCCTGACACTGGCTCATAAGCTTATTAGAGATGGTTATTATTGGCCCGATATGGAGAAGGAAGCTGCGAAGTTTGCCAAATCTTGTAAGCAATGTCAACTTCACGGAAACTTGATTCATGCTCTAGCTAAGGAACTCATTCCTTTTATCACCTTTTGGCCATTTCAACAGTGGGCTTTTGACTTACTAGGTTAGATAAATCTGTCTTCCTCAAGAGGACACAAGTACATCATCACTGCTATGGATTATTTTACTAAATGGTTTGAGGCAGTGCCTCTCAGTGTAGCTGATGGAAAATTCGTAGCTCTGTTTATCTTAAACTACATTATTTGTAGATATGGTGTACCTTCCTCCATTATCATTGACAATGGGGGATAGTTCAAGAATAAAGATCTGACAAATTTATGTGCTAAGTTCAAGATCATCCAACATTGGTCTTCTATTTATTACCCCCAAGATAATGGGCAAGCTGAAGCTTCTAACAAAACAATTCTCAAGATCCTGCACCGTACGAAACACAAGTCTGGATAGGATTGGCACCTCCAGATAAATCTGGCTCTATGGGCCTATCACACCAGTATCAGAATGCCAACAGGGGCTGCACCCTTTTCTTTTGTCTATGACGCAGATGTTGTACTACCTATTGAGGTTGAGGTTCCTACATTGCGAGTCTCTTTGAAAGGCCTCATTACAGATGATGACATGAGAATATCTCGGCTTCAAGAGATTGAGTTACTGGATGAATGTCGGAAGGTGGCATTTGATCATCTCTGAGCATACCAAAAGAGGATATCAAAGAGCTATAATAAGAAATTCAGACCAAGAGACTTCCAAACAGGTGATCTCATCCTGAGAGAGAATCCTAAAAATCAACAACAGTGGACTCAGAAAGGGAAGTTTGAGCCAAACTGGCTTGGTCCTTATATCATTACTACAGTATTTGGGTCTGGCACTTATCAGCTCTCCACTACAGAAGGTGAACCACTCAAAGAGCCCATCAATGCTCTTCACCTGAAGAAATTCTACAGTTAAGATACCTTCTGCATGCTCATGTACATACTTTATTTCTGAGAAAATCCTAAAAATTGTGAAATGTCTTGAAAAAATGATCATCTTAGTGAAAACCTAGCAAACAGGCGCTTTGATGTATCTATTATCTTGGTGAAAACCTGGTAAACAGGCGCCTTGATAATATTAAAAAAAAAATGAAAAATTGAAAAAAATACAAAAAATCAAAAAGAACAAAAAAGAACAAAAAAAAAATTGAAAAATAAAAAAAAAAGTGAAAAAGAGAAAAATGTGCCATTGATGAAAACCTGGTAAACAGGCATCATGGTAGCAAAAATAGAATTTCTGCCAAGATGGTGAAAACCTGGTAAACAGGCGCCTCTTTTTTCGCAATGCTTTATCTGTCGCAACATGTCTTGGCTTTCTTGCAGTTGCTTTCCTGCTTTAGTTTGCTTTCCTACTTTAGTTTTCTTTCCAGCTTTAGTTTTCTTTCCTGCTTTAGTGTGCATTTTTCTCTTAGCCATCTTCGAGATTTTCCTCAATCTCCCATGGATTGAAACTGGTCATACTCGGGGGCATGTTCCTAGTCTAGGGGGCATTGTCTTATCTTTTGGATTCCTCCTCCTATTGCATCGGTCACTAGTGGATCTCACTGCGTCTACCTGTCGATGCCTCGTAGCACTTCATCTCCTCTTGAGACTCTCATTTGCATCAGTCACCAGTGGATCTCACTGCATCTGCCTACTGATGCTTCAATCTCATTATCGATCTTTATGCTTGAGAATCTCTTGCGACAGTCACCAGTGGTTCTCACTGAGTCTGCCTACTGCCGTTATATTACTGATATTTCTTACATCGTTTCGCTATCCATTTTTCTTGGCTTCGATCCATTTGTTACTTGGGGGCATGGTTCCCCATTTTGATCACTCTTCGATTTACACCTGAGTCAATAATCTTGTCAAAGGACAACTCTCTACCGGCACAAACTGGTGTTTCTCAACACCTTAATCAAACAGTGTTTTTCAACACTCTCTTTGGACACATCTGTGTTTTTCAACACACTTTAGATTTCTCACGACATAAAAATCTCTTGATAGCAATCAAACACATTGCACTCACAAGAACAATGGTGTTTTTCAACACCCCAAACATAGATGCATTCGTAAACCTCAAAACATGCTAAGATATGATTGACTCTTTCTTAGTATGCTATCTGTTCTTATGAATTTCATTGATATTTTTTGTCTACTGCTTGTTGGTGTGGTTTCGATGATTCGGCAATGTCAAATAAACAGGGTGTATGTGATAAGAGCTTCTGCATTAAGGTGGAAAAGCCTCACATCCCTCGATCTTGTTTATTTGTACGCTAAGGGGAGGTCAAAACTATCTCCTTGACTGTTATTGCTTTGTTTGTTTACTTGTGCCCTTTTACTATATCAAGCTGGAAACAATGTTCAAGTCACCATTCACTTTTGTGCCTTTGGTTCTTACATTTGTTTCCTATATTTTATCCGATGAAATTCATATTCATATTCTTATGGTTGTAGCGGCACCAGTAAGGATTTTATTGACTCTGATGATCCAAAGCACCCGATGATGATAAATACAATGAGTCCAACAACCAAAGTCCTAGGATTGCATTTAGCTTAGGCTTGCATCTACATTGTAGGCTTGCATTCACATTTTAGGCTTGCATTGTAGAATTTTTTGTGCTCTCTTCATTTGTCTTCTCATTCTTCAAAGTCCTCATCTTTCACCATGGTTCTTCTTGACTGCATGAGTGTCCGGTCCTCATTCTCGATCTTTGTGCATGTCCTTTTGGCTAGTATCTGTTATATATTGTGAAGGCCTTGCATGAGATGATTAGTACCATTGCATTCATTACATTTCCATAAATTCATTTGCATACATATATATCCATGCACATGTGCATCCATTATAAGCATAACTCAAATCATACATAGCATTTTCATACATCAATAAAACACATGCATAAAAATTTGCATATTCATTCCTAATCCATACATCTAAATCATATAGGAAATCATCTCATACAAATCTAAAGCAATATATACACATGTACAATGATGCCAAAAGAAAATAAAAATTGAGCTCATATATATATATATCGATCGGTCTGAATGTACAAGGGTGCTACTCGAGCATAATAGGTCAAAATGATGGTACAATATACATCATAATCTAACCACCTGGAGGAGGTGGAGGTGGGGGCACCCCCTGTTGCTATGGAGGTGGACCCTGTGGAGGTGGTCCTGTTGGAGGTGGTCCCTGTGGAATAGCCCGAGCGCCAGCATACTCTGAAAAAGTTAGAATCTGATCTACTGCCTCTGGAACTGCAAGAGTATACGCAGCATAATAATAGGCCACCTGAGCAGCCTCATATCTAATATCCAACTATGCTCTGGCCAGTGCCTCTCACAACTCTTGGACCTCCTAGTCCCGCTCTGATATCCATGTGCCTTTGATGACCACCTGTGTATGAAGGTCATCCCACTCCCTCTGTGTCTGTCGCGTTCCCTCCCTCACTCTACAGAGAGCCTCCTGTAGCTGGGTCACCTATCCACCTACTGGAGCGTCAGCCGGAACTGCATCGGCCATGACAGTATCATCACCCTACTTTGCAGCTCTATCCTGGATACCACTAGGGCCAACACCTGCATCTGATCCCATAGGCCTCACAGGGATAGTATTCTGCTGTGTACATGGACATACCACTCTATCCTGCTACTGTAGTGGTGGCTACTGTGGCTGCTAACCTTGAGGTTGTTGTCCCAGAGGAGGAACCTACTGTTCCTGCTGCTGTGGTGGTGGCTGCACCACTGGAGGAATCTGGCCCACTGGAGATGTGAACCTAGGAAATGGATGGGCTAAGAGCTGATCTTTTTATGTAGGAGTCACACCGGCATCTGTCACTGTTTCCATATAATCCCATCGGGATGGTGGTACCCGAGCATCTATCATGTTACGCCCCCTATTCAACTGCCTCTGCCAACCCTTCTTCATCTCATCGATGAATCGGGCATATGTACAGTACTCAAGTGACACATTCTGAGGCCTCCCAAACTGGCGTAACACACGTGTAAATAGGAAACACTCAATCACCGTGATGGTATGCCCTATCAGAGGATGTGAACAGAACATGTATGACAACTCATGATGAGCATCATCCCAAACCTCTATAGCTACCCATGGTCGCCATATCACTGTAGCCATATCATCAATATGTGCTCACCACTGCTCAGTCTTACCCAGCGTGGGCTGGGTCATCAGACCGGCATATCTATAAATGTACGGCTTTAGTGGCTGCCGTGTATCATGGAAAATTGGCCTACATACAGGAAGGTGCTCCCAGGCCTAGATTTGTAATACAACTACTCCCGCTGCCATCGTATGGGCACCCCGATACACAACCTCGTGCATCTCATGATACATCTATGCGAGTATGCACTCGCCCCATCCATATGTCACTACTGGTACATCTAGCATCTTCTGGAGCATAACACCCCAACCACACTCCAAACCATGTTGACCATGATTTGGTACTAGATGAAAGCTCAGAAACAATGCAAGAATGACTGCCAATGGGTAATCTCAGCCATGTGTGCATATCAACTCCTCCTAGGAGATAGCTGGGCCCACTACCAACTGATCCTAAAAGATGGCTCTCAAAGCCTATGTACCATCTCTTGAATGCATGCAGTACTCAACACGAGCTCCATGGAATGGCACTCTCAATATCCGATATACATCCTCCGGAGTCATAGTCATCTCTTCCTGTGGCAGATGAAAGGTATTCATCTCCGAATGGAAATGCTCAACTAAGGCCCCAAGTAATCTGTGATTTACCTGAATATTAGGTACATCACGCAGATATGTCAATCCTAACCCATCAATGTGGGCCCCGTCAGCATCTGATAATCTCTGCAATAACTCACCCATGACAGGATGATGGGACCTGAAACCAATATCTGGGAGATCGACCTGCAACACAAAAGGACAAAATGGGATCAGTGCCTCAACAATGATGATTTTCAAAGACAACAAATGTAGCTATGAAACTACTTGACATACAGTTCAACTGGTTGACTCTGCGATGCAAGAAATTAAATTTTTTTTGGTTTTTGCCAATTTCCCATGCGAGAAAACTCTTTTCTCGCGTGAGGAAACTTTGGCTCCGCGTGAGCTTTCTAGCTCGCGTGAAGCGGGATGTGTCTTCGCGTGAGATTCTAGGAATCTCACGCATCTCATGCGCAATCTTCACGCGAGCGCTGGTGAGGGGCCCGCGCGTGGAATCCCCAAACCGCGTGAGGAAACTGTTTCCTCACGCAATACTTGGTGAAAACATGGTTTAAAAGCTAAAAAAAAATCCAACTAATGCTAAAAATGATAAATGTTTTGCAGAATTACAAGATCTAGTTATGAATACTCACAGGTGCGTCATACTCCGCTGGTCGGTTGTGTCGTCAGGTGTGCTCAAATCGATGCATATGCACAAGAATGCTCTCAATGTCAGCTGGAACTCTCACCATTTCTAAAGTCAAAGGTGAATAATGATTTGAAAATGACCCCTCCAGGCCTTATATAACATTTGACCTAATTTTTCAAAATGCTCTGTTTTCTGCGAAAATTGCACTCTTGGCTAATCAGATCATTCTGGATCCATTTTCGTGATCGAAATCAAAATCTAACACTTCTAAGTAGCTCAAAATTGTGTCTTAAAAATCATGGGACCAACGTGATCAGACGCTTGTGCAGTCAACTCTCTGATGTTGGTATTCTTTTCAGGATTACCTCTTGTCATCATTTTATCAGCTTCTGCAATCTTTTCATCAAAGTCAACTCTAGTCAATTCTAGTCAAATGTGGTCAAACCTAATCAATAAGACCTCTCGATCGCTCTAAATTGATTGTGCTCCCTCTTGATCTATCTTTTTCTACAATTTCTTTCTCTCATCTCATGATGTGTCATCTTTCGATTTCACTCTCGAGGGGGCAGGATGATTGCATCATTGATCTTTTTGCATTATTCTAGAATTAGTCTGATCTAAATCAAACATCCTCGTCACTAGGGGCATCTCATCACTTGGGGCATATTCAGTTTTTCATACCTAGTGGTCAAAATTGGATATTCTATGATCTTTAATCTCACATCTCATCATCTATCTTGCTAGGTATCTGAGCAATCTAACTGGGATCCTCAAGGATCACGCTTCATTCTAGGAGATAGTCCTAAATTGATTATCTTTTGAGACAGGTATTGGGGAAATCTAACCCTGATTCTTGAAGGTTGAGCCTCGTTCTGGGGATAGTCTTGTGAAAGATATCAATCTAACCAATGTCTGGGCAATCTAACCTAGACATTGGGGGACTAAGCTTCATTCTGGAGAAGATTCTTGAAATCTCATTGGGTATTGGGGCAATCTAACCCTAACTCCTGAAATTTACACTTCATTTTGAAGATAACTTTCAAAAAATCTTTACACCGTTATCTAGGTGATCTAACCTAGATCTCGGAGGGCTTACCTTCATATTGGGGCAATCTAACCCCAATTCTGGAGATAGTTCTAGATCTTCATTAGCTCTCAGTGGACATTGGGGCAATCTAACCCCGATTTCAATCTTCACTTCAGACTATTCTTTGAATCAATGCACTGCTCACACATCAATTCAAAGAGGGGCAAAATCTAACACCCCAAAATTGGCACCTACTAAACCTAATCAATTTTCGTGCATTTTCTTATCCTCAAAGTCCTATTGTATTAGGAAATTTCTTCTCCTAATTGACTTTAATTGACTGAGTTTTAAATGCAGAAAACCCAAATTTGCATAAATCTGACATTACATTTAATTCCTAATTTCTCAAATGATTATTAGCTAAAATCCCTATGATTAATTGATTTAAATCTAAAGTCCTAAGTGCTTTTAATTAAATCAGTTCCACCCCCTTTGGCTAATATACATAAAATGAATTGAAAGGTTATTTAATTATTGGGTGAATTATCCTCAAAAAGGAATTCCATAATTCCATGTGAAAAGACACTTATGTGGCGATAATTCATTCTTTTATTTAAATATTCTTTGCTTATTTGTCTCAAATGGAGAATGAAGAGACAACTGTTTCTTTTCAAGAAACTCTTCATCCTCTTTCCATGGTTTTCTATAAATTGGACCTCTTTTTCTTTATTAGGGAGGACTTTTTGGAGAGCATCAATACTATAGGAAATTTACATTTGATTTTCCAATTGACATGAAAACCGCACCCTTAGCTAATTTAATGATCTTGGATCCATTTTGGGATCAAAATCAAAATTTGATGTCACTTTGTTAGTCAAAATTGCAAATCAACATTTTAGTCAAAAGAAATTGACCGCTGATGTCATCATTACTCAATGTTCCTCCTCAATCTTCCTCCTCATCACTCAATCCAAATGACCTTCATCTCAATCCTATCATGCTCACCTGGTCAACCGTAGTCAACTCTTGGTAAAAAAATGCAGCAACTGGTTAGCAAGACCTTGAATCAAGATTCAATCCAATTTAGTCAAATCCAATAATCAAATTTGCCACAATCAAGCTTGTTTCCCTAAAAAAATTTCAATTTTGATCCGAGGGGGAAGCAACAATATATCAGCAATCAAAATTTTAATTGACAAAACTCATCACTAGGGGCATCTCAGCTCCATATCAAAATCAATATTATTTCTACGTAAGTGATTTCATCACTTCACATCAAGTCACTTAGACAAAAATCTAACCCAGTTGAATCTCTAGGGGCATATCAATTTGATCGCATCACATCAATCTGGTAGTGTCTCCTAATCAGGTGATTGGCTTCATGAATATCCATATCATGTCAATTATCCCGAGCAATCTATCAAATGGAAATCAATATCATTGCACCACATCAGGTTGATTATTCATTTAAATAAATCCAATCTGATTTGGGATAGATATTCAGTTTCATCACTTCACATCAAGCTGAGTATTCAAATCTCCTTATCAAGCTTTGTTCAATCAAGCTCAGAGTGAGTACCATCAGTCTTTTCTCAATCAACTCCAGAACTAATATCTTCAATCTCTATCATTCTTCACCCAATCAATTCTGGATCTAATGTCTTTAATCTCTCTATTAGTCTTCGCTTAATCAATTCTGGAATTGATATCTTCATTCTCTATCAATCTTCTCCCAATCAAGTCCAAAGTTGATGTCTTCAATCTCTATCAGTATTCACTCAATCAAGTCCAGAGCTGATGTCTTAAATCTCTCTACCAGTCTTCACTCAATCAATTCAAAATCTGGTATCTTCAATCTTCAAATCAGTCTTTGTTTAATCAAGTTTAGAATTGATTATAAATAAATCTATTTTTGATCTATCGTCAGATGTTCTCTAAATCAACATGTTGCTCACATGTCGATTCAAAGAGGGGAAAATGTAATCACCTAAAATTAGTCTGGTAAACCTATAGCCCCTAATTTATTTAATTGGCCTTAAAAATCCTAAAACCTAAAGGCCTTCAGTGCTAGACCTTAATTTTGCAAGAAAACCCTAATAATCGCCCTTGCATAATTAAAATCAAAATGCTGAATCAAAACATCAATATAATCCTAAGTTGATTTTGAAAAATCAATTAATCACTATACATTGCACACCTAAATAAAAGTTCTTACACTTTTATTAAAAGAACCCATAAACACATGGGTGTGCACACTTAATCCTTGATTAAAAGGTGATTAAGAGGGGATTTATTAAATTTTTCCTCATCCTCCCTCAAAAAACACAACTTTGACCAATCAATAGCCTCTCATATAGATGAAGTTCACATGGATTGAAGGAGAATGCATCTCAACTGTCCTTCATAGTCAAATATTAGCCATCCATTTCGAGGAAGTTTATATAAAAAGTGATAGCTCTCCTTGTTGAAAAAGAGATGCATTGTGGAAGTAACATTATAATTTCATTTTGAATTTAGGGTATACACATTTTGTAGAAGTGAATTTTAATGCTAGCTTAGTATTTTCATTTTTCTCTTAGATGGTTAAATCTTGTCTTCGTCTTCTTAGTATTTTACTACATCTTGTTAGATTAATCTCATGTTATCTCGTGCATTAGCTTAGTGACATTTTTCATATCATTTCAATGTCTTGAAGAGAAAATTATGTGAGTTCATGCATCATGCTCACCTTTAAATCTTTTGTTTTGGAATTTTCTAGTCACTGATTCTTATGCCAATCTGATGAGCATCTATTGAGAATCAAACTTGCTTCATCTAAGAAGAAATAAGCTGATTTTGGGGGTTTTTAGCACAATATTAGAATTAAATTTTGATGATTTCTAACCACTAAGCTAAAGGTTTATTGAGTGTTTGGTTGTTTACAAGTTAACACCACATTTACACCACATAGAGACATGGCTCATTGACATGGATAGATGCTTTTCTGTGCATCCCTTTGTAATGACAAAAAATGGTCATCTAAACCCTAGACACCCAATCAAAATAATTAATCAAGAAACACTAATCTTGATAAACCCTAATTCCTAAATCAAACTGTCAATTCCTCAATCTATCAAATTTAAACTGATCTAACCTGAACCCTAGGTCCTAAGCAATCATCATACTTGATTAATTAATTAATTCCTAAAATCATAATACATTGGCAAATAAACCTTATGTTAATTATTTAATTGATATTATGATATATTAATTAAATAAAAAATTACTAAATTGTTAATTAAATAAAAAAGGAATTAAATTAATTAATAAAAACACAAATATGCATTCAAAATCATTTAAATTATTAAAAATGCATATGACATCATCAAATTCAGTTAACTGATTATCAAATTGGAAATAATCGAGTTCCACTCAGTTAACTCATTATCAAATTAGAAACAATCTAGTTCCACTCAGTTAGCTGATTCTCCACTATTTATCATTTTGGAAACATTTTAGTTAACTAAGAACTGATTTTGGAAGTTTCCAAAAAGACTGATCAGTCAGTTCACTCAACTAAATCTTTCAACCAATCAAATTGCTTGCACATGGATTGTGCTTCTTCAATCGAATCTAAGCCACTCTTTTCTTTCAATCTCGACCATCAACTCGAGAGAGATTTCTATAAAAGAGAAGCTCATTTCCTTCACAAAGGATCCTAACTTTTCTATCATTATTATACTACATTTTACATTTTGGCTTTATTGCATGTTAGCTTTCAACTTGTTTAGCTTTAATTTTTTCTTTAGTTTGCGTAATCATGCAAATCTTAATTTTAGAGCATATTTGAATTTGGTGCTTTAAAATGAATGTTTCACATTTCAATTTGGTGCTTCTAAAACAAATCTAATTAGCTTGGATGAACAACAAACTGAATTTTGCATATCATTTTAGATTAATCATATAGATTTAAATCCTTCATTTAGGATAATGGTGTAGTCACTGAGTTTGCGATGACCTGAGAGAAAACTCATACTTCTACGTACTAGAAGGAAATAGATCGATTTAGGTTAGTGTAGTTGTTTACATTTTGATTTCAGGTTTTCTAACCCGCTAACCATGCAATGATTTATTGAAGTGTGTGTTTGTTGTGCAGCTTGCATGTGCCCATTTTCACGCATACATTTCTGACGCCTACCATTTTCTTTGTTGTTAAGTTGTTGCATGCAGGTTTTCCTTGCTATTTTGTTGTTGCATGCAGGTTTTCCATTATTTGATCATATCTCCTAAATGGATTGGAATTTTTTTATAAAATTTTTATTTCAAGTTAGGGATGGTATTAGGATCCTACAGTCCGAAAATTAGATTTTTGTGATTAATTTTGTATGATTTATAAATTTTTTTTATGATTTTTCATAAAAAATTAATTTTGGGTGCAAATCAGTGAATTTTTCTAAACACTTTACATTTCTGGAAATATCTTCAAAATTGAAATGGGGTCTATTCTCTGATTTTTTTATTTTCATGAAAAGTAATAACCGAAATAAATACATCTTTGAAAACTGGCATGTTTTGAAAAATAGGGTCCCTAGGGCACAAATTAAGGAATTTTTTGAAAATTCCTACTTTTTTGGAAAGCTCGCTGATTTTTAAGAGGGGTTATTTCTTTCCATTTCTATTTTTATAGTCTAGATATATATCTACAAATCGCATCTTTATGACTAGGTAAAAAGCATTAAAAAAATCAAGGTGCACTTGTTCCAATTTCAATTGATTTGTATGATTTTCCTTTGTATGCATGTTTTTGTTAGAATGAATTTAGAATAACTGAGAGGGGAGGGGTGAATCAGTTATCCTTAGGTCTAGATGTAGCAAATAAAAACTTTTTGTATTTCAGATCTACTCGGCAGCAGTAGCATATGTCAACAACTTTAATCATGCAATTTACTGTCAATTGAAATTAGCTTGTAGAAACATAATAGTAAAACAAACCATAAGCATTTACACAAGTTGACACAAGTATTTAACATGGAAACCCAATATGGGAAAAACCACCAGTAACATGCTACCAAGTTTTCACTCTTCTGAAGTGATGCCTTGTGAGGAGCCAACCCTATTAAAGGTTACAATAACACACTGCTAAGTGTGACCTAGTTAAAGGATTTAATCACCCTGTCAGGAGTGGCCTTGTTAGAGAACTTAGAACATTCCACCTGAATTTCACCTTGTTAGAGGATTTATACAAATGACTTTTAGGTCAACCTTGTTTAAAGGATTTTACTGATACAATGGTTAGAAAGTAATCAATAGTTGTGATTTGATACATACAACTTACTTTGCAAATTTAGATCCAATTATAGCTCTGATGTTAACTCACTAGATAGCTTGCATTGTCATTTCAACCTTCTAATCTTCTTGGAAATCTATCAAGCAATCACACATGCAACTCTCTACTTCAGTATTCAGCCTTCTCTGCTAGATCATGCTAAATAGTAAATCAACTATGCAACCCTTCTGCATACTTCACATTCAGTAGCACACCTCTTACATACCAAATGAATAACCCCTTGAGGTTATCATATACCTCTCTGTCTAGGTTAGATAAATATTTTTCTTCTTAAATAAGATCATAGATCTTAGGTTAGATCAGATCCAATGGATCATTCCATCTTTGCATTACATTTACTTCTCCAAAGTAGTCTCTAATTAAATCTTGAAACCATGCATTAATTATGTTTACTCATACATTAAATGACATGGATCAATCTTTAATTAATGTTACATATCCCAATAAAATTAACTAAGTCGGCCAGAGATCTCAAATCTCATTATTAATCCAATTACTGTAAGTCAGCCAACATCACTGTTTCCACTCGGCAATTTCAATGGTGCTCGACATTGAACAACTTTTTCTCATCACAAGAAAATTCACTCGGCACGAGAAAATTTTCTCATCACGAGCAACTTTGCTTAGCACAAGCCAAACTTGCTCGGCATAGAACAACCAAAAAAATTGTCTTTGAAAGATAAACAACTAATTGCTTTTCCAGAGTGCCAACTAATCAAGTACCCTTTTAATTTCCTTAACTCAACCATTCACTTGGTCTTCTTGTTAAATCTTCTTCATCATCAGTAGATATGGTACTCAAATAGATAACAATAGTCTCACCAGTTAAGGTTTGACATCAATGACAAAATAA